>MU225587.1:250229-272425 GCA_018584345.1 Thuja plicata | reverse complement strand
ACTGAACTCGGTAAGTACTGCAAACTCGATAAAGACTGACTTTCCTTCATATATACTTTGATGACCGACTGAACTCGGTAAGCACTGAATTTCGTTTGTTGACCGAGTGAGCCCGGTAGTAACTAACTTCTCGATATAGTATTTTGGAGTGCTCGGTCGACTCTGTAAATTGCTTCTCTTACCGTCTGAACTCGGTAGACTCGGTAAACTGCTTTGCTGAACATTCTTAGCTCAGTAGACTCTGTCTAATGACTGATATGACATTCTGAACTCGGTAGACTCTATCTAATGACTGATATGACATTCTGAACTCGGTAGACTCTGTCTAATGACTGATATGACATTCTGAACTCGGTAGACTTTGTCTAATGACTGATATGACATTCTGAACTCGGTAGACTCTGTCTAATGACTGATATGACATTTGTGTAACATCAAAGACAACACAAAATTAAACAATTGTTTCCAACAAATTAAAGCTTTGAATGCTTTCAAGTTGTTCCTTCTGCCTCTCCCATCTAGCATTTGTTATTCTTTTGACATATGTTACAAATTTATTGAAATCTGTCTCGGCCTTAAATACCTCATCTAAGGTTTTATTAAACCTTTCCATATCTAATTTGTTGGTGTTAGAGATAAATGCCTCTTTATTAGGAAATAATGAATCAAATTCATTCCACCATACCTCCACTACATTGATCTTATTGTCCTCTATTCTAATTGAAGGAAAAAAACTTATTATAATCAGACCCAAACATATTCAACCTGGTCTCTATCCGATATACCTTGGCCTTGAAAAAGGACAAGGTCACCCCAATTTGATCTATTTCATCACCTACTTGTCTGACTATCTTTGGAAATTCTTCCCTAAGTGGTTGAAAAGATGCTAACCTTTCAAATAAACTGGCCCTAACTAACCAAGTCCCAAAGTAGGGGTTCAATATCGATACAAAACTAGTTACCTCAACTTGTAGGCCATGCAACTTATTATAGGCTCCATGCACCAAATAAACTTTATCTTTTAGGATGTTAATCCTATGGTGCAAGATATTTAGAAAGGATTATAAAGACACATTATTCTTCTATGCATCTTCATGCTCTGTTTCCTTCTGCTCTGATTCCAACAGGGCATCTCTAACTTTCTTTGGTTTAGTAGGGGCAGGTTCAGGCATCTCTTGAAACTCCTAATTTAGATTTGCAATTATCTTCTCCATAGAACTGATATTTATCAAACTCATCTCTCTTTCCTTTGAAATGAGGCTTGTTTCATTAAATAACTTTCTATGCCTATTGGACATTTGCACAGCTTTTTCCTCATTGAGGTGAGCAAAGTGGGTTAGGGCCTATGAAATTTCTAGATCCCCTGTGTTATGGACAAACCAAATTATTTTATCTCCTTCCATCTTTTCTTGTACATTTATTAGTGAGCGCTTTTTGTCTTTGGGATCTAGAGCCCACATAGCTAGGGTTTTAGATTTTGCATCATAACCACACCCTTTAATCATTTCTCCTACTTATGTCTCTATTGAAAACTTGATGTCTGGCTTCCTTCTAATTTGATCAATGATGAAGGCTAAAGCCAGGTCCCATCCTTCCACAAGTAACATGCCACTAGACTTCACTAATTGTCTAGCCTCACCAGGGGTCAAGTTTTTAGATTCTATATCATATTCTTGGAGAGCCTGTAAGGCTTCACTTTTTATGGCTTCTCCTCCTTGAAATTTCAATTGTGCCCCTACTTGTTCTTGTTTAGCCCATATAAGAAATTCTTTGAATTATTTGGTCTTTATGAATTCATCATCCTTTAAGAATTGCTCTTTCTAGAACTTCCTTTCATATTGACACAATAAGAGAGGCATCTCCACATTATCATCTATGTCTTCTCTTTTCTTTTAGCCTTCTCTTATGACTTTCCTCGATTGGTGATCATGGGCACTTGTCCCTGTGAATAGGGAACTTACTTTTTCCTTTTCCCTCTTCTGTTTCTTGACAAAAGAAGGTTCCCCTACTTACACCTTTTTCTTTTTATGTGGAGGTTCAAAAACTACCTAAGCCTCATGTCCCTATGTTAAATCAATTATATTTTCCTCAGTCTGAGGTGGCTAATCCTGAGGTGGTGGGCTATGTATTTTATAACTGCTACTATATTCTGATGATGACTGTTTATTTGGACCTCTGTCCTTGTACTCAATTTGTTCCTCCAACTAATTTCTAAGAGTCTCATAAGCCTCAATCATCTATTCTAATCTCTGTAAATAGGTCATACCTGGGAAATAACCCCCAAATGGGATCCCTTTCTTCTTCACCTACTGCTCTAAATTCATCAAGTCTTCATACTTTGTTATTATGCTTGAAATCTCATCCTCTTCAAGGATGTTCCTGATAAGATCCTCTTCCTCACATGGATGATGTTCTTTAGTAATTGGAATGGTGGGTGTCAGAATCTCCTTGGCACTTCTTATGAAACCTTCTTTATCAATGTACCTATACAAGGCTACATTCATTATGTAGTGCCTTAACCATCCATTCACATAATCATAAGCCATTTTACCAACTATAAAATTAGAAGCAATAAATTGCCTTGGTGTGAAGGTTCCTTTCCTATGTGGAGATAAATGCTCCCTATCTGTCAGCATGAGCTACCATAGGAACTTCATGATAGCAAGCCTAGGTGGCACTCTGTATGGAAAAATGTGTGGTGGTTGAGAGAAACCATATACTCTAATCAAAGTGAAATTTTTATGATAATAGAAATCACCCCAGTTGTGGTCTCCATTTCATTTATCCACAAACTTGCAGGGCCTTAAAATTTGTAATACTTTGATTGGCAGCCTAGTCATATTGAATCCTAATTTGTTCAATAGGGGATACACTACCCAATTCTCAAAAGCATAAAACTCACTCTCTCTGGATGTGTAATTCCACACCCTTAACCAAAGTTGCGCGGGGTTGGCTTTACCATAATAAAATATTTTAGGCATCAGATTGGGCAATTCCATGGTGTTAAAAGTCTAGAACAAAATCAAACGCATGAGCAATGAATATTGTAGGAATTTAGGGCTTCCCTCCTTATTCTAAATATATACAAATCCATGGTACATCTTATCAATTACATATTGAATGTATTCATAATCAGTACTGACATAGGGACTCTGTAAGTCCAAAATTATCATTAACATATCAGATGCTACCCTCTCTCTTCCACTATCAACCCCTAAGACTCTACACAGGGCATAGGAAATGTACTTCATATAGAATTCTAGGTCCTTGTAGAAGTAAGGTGCAGTATCACTAGGGATAGGTTCTATATAATTTATAGTTCCTCTCGGCACATGGGCTTGAATCAATTTAGCTATGATACCGACCTCCTTAATATATCTATCAGCTAAGGCTTTCAAGTTGATTTCTATTGAGAAGGGATTATATATATTAAATGCTTTCATAATTGATGCCCTATCAAGGGTCACTATGATTGTGCCATCATATCTCTTAATGGTCTTTGAAATAGTGTCATACCTATTTTCTATCTCTAACAACAAATCAACATCTATAAACACATCAGGAACTACCAGTTTTGCTAACCCTAACATCCAAGGGTTTGATATAGGCATATGAACATCACTATTCTTATGGAAATAGCTAAAAAAATAATATCCTGAATAATCAGGGGTTTTTTCATCTCTAATGTAAGAAAAATTGTCACCAAGGTACTCATCATTTACCTTTCTTCTATGAATGGATCCTGGAAGGAGTTGTATGAACTCCTCTAAGTAATTTCTCTTTCCCTTCAGGTCATCATCATCTCTGCTCTTCCTGCTAGTTGAGGCAATGCTCACTGCCCTACTCATCCTGTTTGTTCTTAATTGAAATTGATCAAATCTCTTTCTCACTATTTTGCAAAGTCTGGATAGCTCTATTATCTTGAAAGCTCTGATCACTTATGAAAATTTCACTCTGAAAACTGAAACTCTTGGTGAAATGAAATGAATAATGATAATGCCTACTTATTCCAAGAAATCAATGCACAAACCTTATTCTGAAATCATGGATTTGTAATTTAGTCACTTTTGTCATTACTTCTACCTGCTCTGATATCAATTTTCCTTCTAGCCATGGCATTTGAAACTGACAGGTGCTCAATTTTGAATGATTTCTTTTTTAATTAAAACCTTATTATACTCGAAATAAAATCAAGATCTGGTATGATTGGCCTATTTATCACAACTCAGCAACTCTTTAAACATGTTGTCATAATCTATGTGTTCTGATTGGATGATGACTGTATATCATGGTACGGAAGGAAACCTCATACTTTACCTCATTCTTACTCTGGTTTCCTTTGGTGACTACACGATTGTATAATCTCCTTGTCGCTAAGAGTTAGCTTTAACTCTGGTTCTTTTCTGAGACTTAACGATCACCACATGATTAACATCTTAATCAACGCTCATCTCTTAATCGTTGAAAGAAAAATCTTAACTCATGTTTCTTTTGAGACTCTGTGAATAAGGCTTAAAATAACTCATGCTCAAACCTTCAATTCTTTTAGAGACTACGTGACTGTGTGAATTCAAATTTGCTATAAGATTTTGTTAACTTTGAGTTTCTTTAGATATTACGCGACCATTGTAAGATCTTTATTCAATCAGACGGTTCGTGTGAAATCTTACAAACATTTTGTACTTTCTCTTTTTTATCTAAGACTTTGTGACTACCCTTTGATCAATTTTTAATCTGATGGTTCACTTGAAATCTCATTATCTTTGTACTTAATTGTAGTTTACTCTGAGACTTCACAACTTAAGCTATCTCCAATTTGCGAAAATAAATTCTTAACCTCTGGTTTTCTTTGAGACTTCACGACTAACTCAAATCTTTTGAATGACTTATACACATGGTCAAATCTGAATCACCTTCGTTGAATCACTAAACTTTCTTTTGACGATTTGAATTTGATTAGTGACTTCATGCTATCTATTAGATCTCTTCTCTTTCATGTTTCAGATCTCCTTGCTACAAACTTCTATTAAACGGTACTTAACTTTTATTAACCATAGTTCTTATTGAGACTTCACGACTCACTGAATCTCATTATCACCAAAAGAATTATCTAACTCAAGGTTTCTTTTGATATTGAATGCCAACCTTTAGATCTTCTTCTAATCTAATGGTAGTCACTTTATCTCTTAATCTTTCATTCATCTAAACTTTTATCTTGCGACTTCACGCTGGCCACAAGATCAATCTTGGATAGGATGGTAGTCACTTTATCTCACAAATTTTAACTTAACCACTACTTTCAAAAGAGATCTCATGACTGAATGTATTTAATTCATCTCTTAACTTTAGTATATTTTTGAGACACCGCAATTGAAGAAAATTGAAGTTGATTTAAGATTTCTTAACTGAAGAGTTAGTCATGAGACTTCACGACCACCCCTAGATTATCTCTCAGATCAAAGGATATCATTTAATCTCATATCTTTTGAATGAACTCTTATTTCCTTTCTCAGTCATGCGACTACCTGAGAACTTAAACTCATCTTTAACTTTGATATGCTTTCGAGACTGCACGACTGAGTGATCTCAAAGTCTCCAAAGGATATCATTAACTCTAGGTTTTGAATGAGACTTTCTGCACACCACAAGATCAAGATCTTCATCAAATCTCCTTAAAACTAAAAGAATATTATTTTCTCTTCGCGGTAACGTGACCAAAGAATTTTTCCAAGTCTCTAAATAAAATGGAATATTCCTTAGGCTTAAAGAGACTTTGCAATTTAACTTATAAACATGAAAAAAGGCACATGAGTTAATTGACTTGATCTTTTTTGAAAAAGTAACTGCGAAATAGAAGCAATTTTGAAGAGCTAGGGTTTTTCTCTTGGATATGCATGAAAATTGACCTAAGACTTAGGGTTTTACATACTTCTCTGATTTTAAGGCTTGGAGATCATTATTTGCAGAAGGATTTTGACATTAATGGACATAAATTTGACCTTTAAAATAGGAAACTGACTAAGAACTCAAAAATTTCTACTAGCAAGCTTCAAAACCAAAAATACAACCAACAAGGTACATAAGGGCATTTTTTCTCCTGAAACAAAGTTACCCTTAGATAATACTATGTTATGGTACTACAGACTTGGTCACATTAAAGAAAAGGATCTGACTTTGGAAAATAAAATCCTCATTGAAGGTTTGAATGATTATAATCTTGATTTTGGTATCTATGAACATTGAATTTATGAAAAAAAACCACCTTTAATTGTACAAGAGTTTCATTTATTGATGATTTTAACAGATATTGATGTCCATTCCATTGGAAAATCCATGTGTTTATTAATTTAGGGATGATGTTGACTTTTGGTTTTATTTGGTGCATCTGCTAGTATCTTACATTGACTAGTTAAATATTGGATTACTTTACAAGAGGGCTAAATAATAAACCTTAAGTGGATGGTTACTAGATAACATCTTGTCCAAGTGATATAAAGGAAGATTTGAAGTGGTATAGGTTTGGTTAGACCTAATGAAACTATGTTTCTATACAATATAAAAGAGATAATGTGTTACTTATTTTATGCTTGCATTAACATTAGGAATGTAATCACTTGAGTGGTTAGTTTATGAGTATAGTCATCATAATTTCATGAGGATTAACACTTCTTTCTGTGAGAGTTACAATTTTGTCAGTGTCAACTTAGGCTTTAATGGTTTGAGAGTCTTTGGTGATAGGAATTAACCAATCCATGAATGTATGTGTATAATACAAGTATGCACCATATATCTCTTGATTTTGGGGCTACTTAACTTACGTGATAGTGGTATGGTGAAGCCATTTGTAGATTATAAAATGGAGAAGCATATCACTATTTTTAATAATGACACGTGTTAGTATCCTTTGGTATTTGTCAATAATTTTGGTGATGTAAGGAGGGTAGGAAGAATAGGGCCCAAGGCACTCCCAACTAAACCAACTTATAGAACAACTCAAAAGCAACAACACAGAAAAGGAGAGAAGAAACAACAAAACTTTATATTATTTCATCAAACATAATACACGTCGAGTTGTAAGGCCTTCCCAATTTCAGCCATATACATACATATATTTTATAGAATAACCTTCATACATGCGATGTCACAGACCTGCAATCCAAATTTTTTAACACCTAATCTTCTATTCCAAATTGATTCCTAATTTAAGAACAGAAAAGCAAATATATACAAGAGTCCACCGAAGAGGTCGACACTTAGATCCTAAAGATCCAACATAGGAAACAAAAAAGACCCAAATTTAGGTCTAAACACATCCCAATGAGAGATCCCAACATTATTTATGCTATTAAAATTAAATGTAGAAGTCGGCCAGAAGATCCAACTTCAAAAAAACAACTCGGTAAGAAATCCAACCGAGCACAGAGACCAGTCAGTGAAAACCCACTGAGTAGCCAAACAACTACAAAGACCCATCGATAAAGAAAGCCATCGAGTAGTCTAAATGACCACCGAGACCCACCGGTAAAGCATGACAGAAACAAGTAACCAAGCTTGAGTGGAGAAAAAACAAGTCTTCAATCGAGCAAACAAAAGCAATTACTGAGCAATCTCCAACAAGCTACCAAACCAAAACAAACATATTTTTGGTTGATACAGGATTTCCAAGAACCCAATATGCTCCTACATCAGACACGTGGGATTAAAATAAATGAGTCTCCAAATCATGATTTAGGTACAACCTAAATTGAATCCAACTCAGATTGAGAAATCCAAGATGAGTCCTCAATTGGTCTGTTCTTCCATTTTACCAGATATTCCATGTAATCCCTTCCTCTTGTACTTCTTCCAACTCTCTGTTTCAAAATATGCTCAACTTCCTCTATCTATTTCTTAGGATAATCATCTGGTACTGTCACTTCTTCATCAGATTCATGATACTCATACAAATTTGAAATATGGAATATAGGTGATATATCCATGTCATCAAGTAATTCTACTTCATAAGCATTTCCAATGTCAAATATTCTCAATATTTTTCTCAATTTACCATATGTTTCAATAGGAAATCTTCCTTTCTTCAAATGAACCATAACTGCATCACCAACTTCAAAATTTTTATGTCTCCTTGATCTATCTACACTATCCTTGTATTTTTTATTACTTTACTCCAACTTATGTTTCACTTCCTCACGCAATTTCTTCATAAACTCTGAAAATATTTCTCCTTCATCACTCCTCTTCTCTTCTCCATTAATATCTCTCAAGTCTGATATACCTCTCGATTGTGTTCCATTTACAATCTCAAAAGGCTTCTTTCCAGTACTTCTATTTACTGAATTATTATATGCAAACTCTGCTTGTGCCAATTTCAAATCCCAATTAATCGGTGTGTCCAACTAAGCATCTTAACAAGTTACCTAAACTTCAATTTACAACCTTTATTTGTCCTTCATTCTATGGATGAAATGTATAATTATACTTCAACTCAGTGTCCAATTTCTTCCAAATTATTTTCCAAAAATAGCTAACAAACTTACTGTCTTGGTTAGAGATGATACTCATCGGTAATCTATGCAATCTGACAATATCCTTAAAGAAAAGATCTGCTATATGTACTGCATCTGATGTTTTTCTACATGGTATGAAATGTGTCATCTTAGAGAATCTATCCACAACAACAAATATGGAATCATTACCTCTTGCTATCCTCGGTAAGACAAGAACAAAATCCATGTTGATATCACTCCAAGGTTTCTCAGGAACAGAAATTGATGTATACAATCTAGTATTCTGACGTACTCCTTTTGCAACTTGACAAACTCCACAAATTTTCACAAATTTTTTAACATCCTTATACAATTGAGTCCAAAATACCTTTCCTTGAGTAAATTCAATGTCTTATCAATACCAAAATGTCTAGCCAAACCACTACTATGTTTTTCCTTTATAAAAGAAGTTCTCATTGATCCTCTCGGTATGCACAACTGAATACCTTTGAACAACATATCTTCTTGAATGAAATAGTCTTCATACTTGGTTGATTTGGAATAGGTGATCTGAACACTCTCCATAGCTCAGAAAAATCAGGATCATTTTCATACAAATGTTCCATGTCATCAAAACCAAGAACCTCAATTCTCATTTCAAAAATTTGTTTAGAAACTCCACTCTTATGCTTTATCACAAATGTGAAACTCTACAAATACTCTGCCCATTTCATATGTCTTTGATTCAACCTATTATGACTACCCAAATATTATAAAGCCTTATGATCAGTATATAGCACAAATTCACTTGGCATCAAATAATGTCTCCATTTCTTTAGAGCTTGAATAATAGCATAAAATTCTTGATCATAGACATAATATTTCCTTTTGGCATCATTCAAATTTCACTAAAGAAAGCAAAAAGTTTACCTTCTTGAGTCAACACAAATCCTATTACACTTCCACTTGCATCACATTCAACTTGAAATACCTTATTGAAACCAGGTAAGGCTAATACAGGAAATTCAACAACCTTTTTCTTCAAAGTCTCAAAACTCTTATCATCTCCATGTGTTTATTTGAATTCTCTTTTTTTGCCTCTCGTTGTCTCAGTCATAAAATTACAAATAGAACTGAAATTTTGGATAAACTTCCTGTAAAAACTTGCCAATCTATGAAACAATATTACCTCACTGACATTATCAAGTGTAGGCCAACTAAGTATAGCTTCAACTATCTCAGGATCCATCTTCAAACTATCTGTTGAAATCACAAAACCTAAATACACAATTTATTCTTTCATGAACACTTTTTAAAATTTATCAACAACTTTCCCTCTTTCAATCTCTGCAACACTTGTCTTATTTGCATCAAATGCTCTTCTCTAGTCTTACTAAATATCATAATATCATCCAAGTATACAATCACACATTTATTCAATAATTTACTCAAAACCTCATTTATAAACCTCATAAATGTACTCAATGCATTAGTTAAACTGAAAGGCATAACCAACTACTCATACAAACCTTCTTTTGTCTTGAAATAATATTCCATTCATCACCTTCTCTAATTCTAATATGATGATATCCACTCTTCAAATAAATTTTGGTAAAATATTTTTCTTCACTCAAACAATCCATTATATCATCCATCCATGGTATAGGAAACCTATACTTAATTGTGATCTTATTGATCTCTCTTGAATTAGTGCACATTCACCATTCTCAATTCTTCTTAGGTGCCAATATAGCTGGTACTACACATGGACTCAAACTTTCTCTGATTAAAAACTTGGTCAACAACTCATGAACTTGTCGGTTAATTTCTTCATTCTCGGTCGGGGTCAACTAGTGTGGTGCCTTGTTTGGTAAACTAGCTCCATGAATTAGATCCATACAATGACTAATATCTCTCATCGATGGAAAACCATTAGGTACATTATCTGAAATGATCTCCTTGTACTTGGTAAGAAATTTCTCAACTTCTATAGGAGCTTTATCTTCTATTTTCTTACTCGGTTTGTTAGGAATCAAAGCATAAAAAATATCATTTCTTTTCAAATTCTTAACAAACTGTCTGCCTTCCATCAGAAAAACTTTCACAAGGGTACATATTTCCCCAATATATTCTTCAATCAATGGTAACAAGATTTGGTTCTTACCATCAACCCAAATATTATATCTATTCACTCTTCCATCATGTATAGCATGTCTATCATATTGCCAAGGTCTACCCAACAAAATATGACAACAATCCATTGGAATAATATCACACAACACCTTATCACAATACTTTCCAATTTTCAGATTTACAAAACATTGCTCACTCATCATTAATGTATGCTCATCCTTGATCCATGAAATATGATAGGGCTTCAAATGCTTCATTCTTTCCAACTACAACTTTGTGACCATTTCCTCAGATGCCAGATTCTCCAAGCTTCCACTATCAACAATTACTTTCCAAACTTTGTCTACAAATCTGGATCTGGTCTTGAACAAAAGTTTCCTGACAAGACCTTCCTTATCTTTCTCACTCCAAAGTATCCTTTTGATCATTAGATTTTCTTCCTTCTCGGGTTCTTTCAGTGACTCCTCTTGCACCAAATCATTTATGCTACTACTAGATTTCTTTCTTTCATGTGTGCACTCAAAAGACTTATGTCCTTCTTCACCACAATTGTAACAAGTTCCTTGGAACCCTCTTCTTCTATAACCACCTCGGGAGTAGTTTCCTCTTCCTCAGAATGAACTTCCACCTTTCCATTCGGTCTTTCATTTGTCTTGATATGTGTCTAGATTTTTCTTGTCTGGTTCAGATCTACTATTTTAACCATGATATCTACCTCTTCCTCTAGGGAATCTACCACCTCTTCCTCTTTGCCTTTGTTCATATTTTTTGTTCAATTTCTCCTCAACTTTTAGGGAAAGCTGATATGCCTCTTCAATATTCTCCATCTTTACCAAGCTGATCTCATCATGTATAGAACTTATTAATCTATTCAAATACCTTACTATTATTTCCACTTCATCTTCAGCATGTCCAAATCTGATGTATAATCTATAGAATTCCTCAGTGTAATCTTTTACCAATCTTTTCTACTTTAAACTTTGCATTCTCCTAACTAGGTTAATCCGATAATCGCAAGCGAGAAACTTGACTTTCAATTTTTTTATCATCTTATCCCATACCTTGATCTTGTTTTTACACTTCTTCTTCTGATCAATTGTAGATTCTCCCACCACAAGGATGCATGACCTTGACCTTTCAAATTTTTACTTTCAATCTTTACCTTTTTCTCCTCTGATACATTCTCATACTCAAAGTATTTTTCCATCTTGGTTATCCAGTCTATAAATTCATCAGAATCCAACTTTCCACTATACTTAGGAGGATTAAACTGAGGTGTGGACTTCAAACTTGTCAAATATCACAAGAATCTCTCTTCTTCCTGATCCATCATAGGTGTAGGTGCGACTTCTCCTTGCACTTCTTCAAATTCATCATCACTAATATCTTCAAGATGTATTCCTCTGTGCTGGGCTATCTCAATAGCTTCCAATCTTACAAAAATTTATCTTAGCATATTAGCTAGACTTGGATCTACATTTCCTCTCCCACAAACCATCTTGAAACCCTCTGCAATTGTAGGTTAGATCACAATCTGCTACCCCACAACAATATCAACAAACTCAATTTAGGGATTACAAGAAGGAACCTAGATCTCACCTTCACTCTGATACCACCTGATGCAAGGAGGGTAGGAAGACCAGGTCTCAAGGCACTCCCAGCTATTCAAACCAACTTGCAGAAAAAATTGGAAGCAACAACATAGAAAAGGAGAGAAGAAACAAAAAAACTTTATATTATTTCATGAAACATCATACATGTCGGGCTGTAAGGCCTTCCTGGTTTTGTCCATATACATTCAAATCTTTTACAAAATAACTTTCATACATGCGAGGTCACAAACCTGTGATCCAAATTTTCTAACACCTAATCTTCTATTCCAAATTGATTCCTAATATAAGAACATAAAAGTAAATATATACAAGAGTCCACTGAAGTGGTTGACACTTAGATCCTAAAGATCCAACATAGGAAACAACAAAGACCCAGATTTAGGTCCACACATGTAATGCCCCGCCAAGGAACCCAGGAGAACTAACCTAAACATGCAACTAAGTTAACAAGATTTTTTTTAAAATATTTACAAACAATAATGATAACGATGCGGAAGTAATACAATGAGATAAATGACATACACATAAATACAACTCAACAAAGGTTACAAATCTTGAGGGTTCCTTGACGTAGAATTTTAACCACCTTAATTTGGTATGCTCTAAATATAGACCCTATTTTCCCTAAAGTGTGATCATACCCCCAATTATGTCAAGACAACTCTTCAATCGATTGGCATAATTCATTAAAATCAAATTTAATCTCCTAAGTGATTCAATCACTAAATTTTATTAGTCACCTTAGCCAATCAAAATCAATTCAAATCAAAACATGGCTAAGGTAATTAATTTAAAATGAATTAAATAAAATCCCTATTATATCTTATCACTTGAAAAAGACTATCCCCTAGCCTAAATTAATCTAATTAATTGGCTATAGTCCTAATTAATTATCAAAAGCAATCAAAAGCTTAAATAATTAATTTCCTTATTTTTGAGTGAATATATTAAATATCATTCATTTCATTAATATTCCCCTTAACCCTAACCCAACCTACCTCAACCACCTTAACCCTGGGTTCAAACCCATCCCAACATATTCCCCCCATGCTAAGCCTACTTCTAATCTTAATCCTATCTTAACCCACTTCTTAATGTTGTCACATTCCTAATTTTATGATTAGGAATTCAACCCACTTGAGAAAGTCAACTTTCTCAAGCTTGACTCCCTCTAAGTCCACTTTCTCAAGCTTGGACTTACACCCTCACCATGCCTCTTAATTACTCACATTAATGCATCATTAATGGAGATTCCTCAAGCCCATGCCTCATTAATGCCTTTGGCATTAATGCCTCTTACACCTTATTAATGGCTATTACACCTCCATTAATGACCTTTATCCCCCCTCTCTCTCCTCATTTCTTCTATAAATAGGATGAATTTTGAGCACAAATGGCCCTTAATTTTTAGAGTTAAAAGCATTGTTATGCTGTTTAGATTATTTGTGAATCCATGTTGCATCTTAGTTTTAATATTATGCATTGTTATTATCTTCATTTTTAGAGCTAATATGCATGTTTCTTAAATATTTAGATTACTTTTTATTCAAATCTTCCATTCTTAGGTTGTATATGTCACTGATTTGTGCATAATTTGAGTGCATGATTATGGCATTCTTCAAACTCCTCCTAGATAGGAAGCAATAGATTGGTTTTAGTGTTTAGTTTGAAACCCTTGCTTTTTATGCTTTTTCACTAATATAATGATCTATTGAAGTGTCATGTTGCAGATAACAGGTCCACAAATTCACACACACATTTCTGGCACCCACCGTGGGGCCCGATTTTAGATTTTGCCTCATTTCAAGTTTGTTTTTTACTAATTTGTCTTCTCAAGTTTCAGGTACAGGCTCATTTTTGGTCATAAAGGCTCGCATCCAGGATATGCCCTCGCATCACAAAATCTAGGCTCACATCCCAAATTTCCTGAGTCATTTCTGGTAAAGGCTCCCATCTGGTCATCATTCTATCGTATTTGGTAACAAAGGCTCGCATCTAGTATATTGCATTGCATTGTGGATTTCTAGGATCATATCTGGTTAAAATTTTTGCATGCTCCATTGCCTAACCTTTAACATTTTGATCAGTTGTGGTTTTGATCTTTTGAACAGCCTAACTAGTGCTTGGAGGTTGTTGTTGAAAAGGTGGAAGATTTTGCTAACATATGGGTTTACAGGTTTTTAAAAGTTGATTTACTACTAACCTTGTTGCAAGCTTTCCAAATTTAAGATATTTTTCAATCACTTGTTAAACTAACTAGATTATTATTCTCTTTTCCTTCAAGGAAAATTAGAACATCAAAAGTTGGTTTAAAACTTGAAAGAAAAAATGAAGTAACTGAACAAGGCAAACAAACTCACTGTTTAACTTCATTTTGGAAAAGTAATTGAACAACACAAAGAATTAAATTTTGAGAAATAATTGAACAACTTCATTGTCTAAATTTTGGAAATAGTAATTGAACAAGCAAATCACCTAATTTTGGGAAAACTGAACAATCAAACTTTGCTTTTAAGTATTGATGTTTTCATAACTTAGGAATATCTAAATCAAGCTCAAATAGCTTGAGGGAATGAACATTGCTTGAAGTGTTTTTGGAGAAAATGACATGGACTAGGAGAGTTTGTTCTTCTTCTTTCAAAGAATCAAAAATCTAGAAATCCTATGCTCACGAATCCTTTGTATGATTCTTTAACAGTAGAGGGCCTGCCGGTTGAGGAAAAAAATCTCCTAGGAACGACGCAAGTGAGGAAAATTTTTACGCCAACCCTTCCAACTCACTATATATAATTGCTTCCTCATAGGCTAAAGCCATGGAAGAAGAAATCGATTTTGTTCTCAGAATTCTGACATCATTCCTTGAACATGCTTGGGTATGTGTAGAGCAGAGCCGCTTGAATATTGCTTTGCGAGACTACACCTATTTGAGTACTCATAGGGCTATACACCTCAATTCTTCCTTTTGCAATTCTATGGGAGACGGTTTTGAATGGATTGCCCCATCATAAACAACAAACTTCATAGACAAAACTAACTGATTCATCTTTGAAAGGGTGATAATCCTTGTGCGAGGCAAAAAGTAATTTCCCCAAGACACTCATCATATCGTGCCCTTACTTGCATTTGGAGTCGGCTAATATGGTATCTGTATCATCTTAAAATGGAAGCACTTCAATGTTAAGAACATTTATCTCTCCTTAGGGGATGTTTTTGACCGCCATCACATTGTCCCCTCATTTTTGCATCCTCTCCTGCTTCTCTGCCTATTTAGGACCTTGATTGGGCCTCTTCGGGCACCTTCCATCCCATCTGGCATGTTTTCCAAGGGTCCTGACTCCCTGGGTCAAGGTCAACCTTGACCTTGACCTAGGTTAAGGATGACCTTGACCTTGACCTAGGTCCCCCTTTCAAATCTAGAAGTCTGTCGGCTGCTGGAGGTAATCAAAAATTCATTTCCCACTTCTGGTTTGGTTGTTTTGGGTTCTGAAGAAATGATTATTAAATTATATTTAATATAGGTCCTCTTCTAGGGGCATGGGTCTAATTATAATTTAATTCTCCTATGTCGGCCTCTCTAGAATATTGTGCCCTAGTTTCATATAAAAGGAAGCTTTCTCCTCTCATTTTATGTAACCATCATCAACAAGAAGACCACCAACTAAGTGATAAGAAGTCATCAAACAAAGAGTTCAAGCATCCATAGTTCTACATGTTTCTAAGCTTTCAAAGTTTTCAAGTCTTCCTCTCAAGCATTCAAGCCTTTGAAGGGATTGGGTTCAAGCATTCAAGTTTCATCATTCAAACCCTAGATCTAGCCATCACGGTGGTGTGATCTTCCTTCAAGATCCTTTGTGCATCCTCAAGAATATTTCATTCTCTCCTCAAGGTGGATTCCAAGCATAAAATAATGGAGGTTTATGGTTTCTAATTGAGTCCAAGATTTCATATTTACATACTTTTTTACTTTTGAAATACGATTGCATATTTATTGAATATCGTAGCTTCATTATTAGATTCACCTCTACTACTTGCTAGCATTATTTATTTCAATTATTGATTTCAAGGTTAATTCCTAAATTGAGATTTGACTAAGGCAAACCCCTCCCCCAAAAAACAAACCCATTTTTCTTACAGGTACAGGTTTGGAATAGCAAATCAGGATGAAGATTTGGATACCCTTTTCAGAAAACTTTCAAGATCCAAAAATAGAATTTCAGTCTGAGACTTTTAAGGTCGATTGTGACCTAGGGCACAATCAGAAATTCTGGCAAATGGTGACATTGACTTGAGGGTACAAATCAAAACTATCTCAGAACATAAAAATATTTTTGGGCTTTGTTCATCTCTGCATTTTTATTCCAGATCCGGTCTCAGATTTTCTAGAAACTCAACACAGGCGTCAGAAAATAACATTATTTGGATCTGCAATATTTCAAGATTAGTGCATTTCTCCTATCCAATTCAATTAATTTTATTAATCTCTCTACATCTATTACACATTAAAATCAAACAAATAAACATAAATGGGTACTTAAGATCTTCCTTCCTTATTCTTGTTTCCAAATGATTGATTCATTTATGCATTGATCCTTCCTTTTGGGTTAATCAATTTTGATCTCTCATTTGCATATCTAGGGATAGAAGGAGAGCATCTTATTTACCCCCATAACATATTTAAATGTAATATATTTTATTTCTTTCATTTTAGATGTTACATTTTGGTGAACCTGCGATAGACAACTCTTTCTTTTTGGTGTTAGATTTGCATCTTATGTTAGATCTTACATGCATTTCAAAGTAGATTTTTTTTATTCTCTTGCATTTATATTTCAAAAATAAAAATTACAAAATTGCTTTAAAAATACAGAAATATTTACATTTTTCATGCTTGTAATGTTACTTTGTGTTCAACATTTATGATTTTTGTTTTGAATACTTTGATGAGACTTTTGTTACAAAAGAGGATAGATCCCTTAATAAGGTACATGGAAGTGAGGATGAAAATGGTTTGGATAAGATCTCCATTAATCCTATTCCTATTTTATCCTCCTCTACAACCTCTTCAATTGACCTTTACCATAGAGATGAGTTAAAGATTGATGTTAATTCTTCTCCTAATATATGTCTTTTCTATGAGCCTACTTTAGAATATAATTCTTTCCTCTTTAGGGATCAAGCTTTAGGCTCTCCTACAATGTGCTTTATTGATAGGGAGGATAATCCTCCTATTTGGGATGAACCTTTGTATTTGGATGTTGATTACTCTCTTCCTCATGAAGCCATTATGGGTGATTCCACTTTTTGGGATGAACCCTTGGATAAAGACATTGATTTATCTTCTCTTGGTGAAGATACTTTGATACAAGATTGTGATTTATTAATGGATGACATATTCATACATGATGATGACTCTTTTTCTAAAACACACTCTCCTTATGTAGACATTTTAGAGAAATAAGAAAACATTATAGATTCTTTACCTCCATTTGGGATTTCTTCTAGTGATGAGACAATAGCAGAGAATGATATGAATTCCCTTAATGCTCTCCCTCTTAGTGATGATCCTATGGAGAATCAAGCTCCTACCCCATCTTCTCCTAGAATGTATTCTATTTTTCCTTCTTGTGAATCTATCAAACATACTAACGATGACTTAGTGACTATTGATGTTCAATTAACTTCTTTTCATATGGCTTCTTGTTATGGTCATGGTTATCATTTACTAGTTAAACAAGGATTCCATAGTCAAGGATGTTCTCAGCATAAACAGGGAATTCAAATGCCCTTACAGAATGAGGGACATGAGCATTCTTATGGGTTGGGATTTAATCCTCAACAACACATCAATGTTAATGATATCTCAAATAACACTTCTAAACATGATGACCCTATGAAGGAATTTAACCAAGAAGTTCTTTTGCCTAAACTCCTTCATGCTAAGATGATTACTAGACCTAAACATAAAAAGAAATGTAGTCCACACTTGAAACCTCTTCCTTTATGTTTGTATCATAGATTTCATGATCACTTTAATAATGAATGTCAAGCTTTAAATTATAATATTAGGCAGCTCATTGATAGTAAAGTTATTTATATATCATGTGGCAATGAGTTGTATTTTAATCCTATTTTCTCTAAATAACATTTATGTTCCTTTTATGGAACTCCACATTATGTAGACAATGCTAGCCTAATCCTTGGGGGCGCATTGTCTTGCATAATGTTGTGAGTGATATAATAGGTGCCATTTCATCCTTGTTCCTACGCTTGGGGGGAAAGGATGCCATCTCCTTCTTTTCTATCTTTCTGGGATTCACTTTTCCCTTGGTTAAGCAGTATCTATATATTATGTGATATCCAATCATACATGAAAATTTTGGTTTACATTGAGGATCTATATCCTTGATCATAACCTATTTATTTATTTGACATTGGGTTTCCATGGTTGATAAATCTCTCACCTTGGAAACTGAATAATGTGTTATCCCTCATAAGGGTTACTTTTTCACTTCTTACATGATACCTCTTTGCATTCATCCCTTTCATAGCCTCATAGGAGTTGTGACCTTCTTGGCTTGGACTGGGTGGTGTCTATGGATATTGTCTTGTTGCTGATGAAGGCTTTATCCTTGTTCTTTTCTTTCCTTAACATACCTAAATAGTAAGTATTTTTCCATCTTAAGGAGGGGGGCATATATACGACCTCCCTCGTTCTATATTATGTATTTTTGTTCTAACCTTTTGTTTTGCAGCATGCTAAATCCTCTAAAGGTAATGCACATAAGTTTCTAAATCCTAAAGAGATACACATTCAATTATAATTAAATATTCTAAATCCTCAGAAGGTAATGCACATAAGTTGCTAAATCCTGAAGAGACACGCATTTTTATTTTTATTTTTTTGCTAAAATTCCTCGGAAGGTAACACACATAAGTTTCTAAATCCTGAAGATATATGCATTTTCAATTTTACAATATGCTAATTCCTTGAAAGGTAATGCACATAAGTTACTAAATCCTGAAAAGACACGCATTTTATATTTCCATAGTGATACAAGAATGTGGATCTATGAATATTTCAAAAGCCATCAGAAGACGCATTACAATTACAAAGAACAGTTTATGGGTGAACCTGTTGGGCTCTCCCTCCTTGGTGATTCATGGTAAGGTGGGCATATTAATAGGTGAGGTAATCACTATCTCTTTTCTCTCTTTCACTTTCATGCTAGTAGGATTAGATCATGAAGCTATGTTATCTATAGTGTTGCTCTTGTCTTGCTTATGTAATCATGTATGTTTTCTATGATTGATTGCTCTTTCTTTTTCATATCTTTATGCATGTATTTTGAGTTAGAATCCTTGGTCTAAGGGCACATGTCCTTGACTTAGTGATGTTCTACCTCATTGCGATCCACCAGAGTCTTTATTTTAACTTTACCACAAGCATGTTTGATTTCCATACTTCTGCTAAAGTGGGGGCTTAATGTATCATCTTAAAATGGAAGAAATTACATGTTAAGAATGTTTATCCCTCCTTAGGGGATGTTTTTGACCACCATAACATTGTCCCCTCATTTCTACATCCTCTCCTGCTTCTCTGGCTATTTAGGACCCTGATTGGGCCTCTCCAGGCACCTTCCATCCCATCTGGCATGTTTTTCAAGGGTCCTGACTCCCTGGGTCATGGTTGACCTTGACCTTGACCTAGGTCAAGGATGAACTTGACCTTGACCTAGGTCCCCCTTTCAAATCTGGAAGTCTATCGGCTGCCAGAGGTCATCAAAAATTCATTTCCCACTTCCGAGTCAGCTGTTTTGGGTTCCGAAGAAATGATTCTTAAATTATATTTAATATAGGTTCTCTTCTAGGGGCATGGGTCTAATTATAATTTAATTCTCCTATGTCAGCATCTCTAGAATATTGTGCCCTAGTTTCATATAAAAGGAATTTTTCTCCTCTCATTTTCTATAACCACCATCAACAAGAAGACCATCAACTAAGTGATAAGAAGTCATCAAACAAAGAGTTCAAAAATCCATAGTGTTGGAAAGTGACATTGCAAGTAATTTTTATTTTGTCATTGATGTCAAACCTTAATTTGTGAGACTATTGTTATCTATTTGAGTACCATATCTATTGTTGATGAAGAAGATTTAACAAGAATACCAAGTGAAAGGTTGAGTTAAGGTAATTCAAAGGGTATTTGATCAGTTGGCACTTTGGCAAAGTAATTAGTTGTTTATCTTTCAAAGATAGTTTTTCTAACCATTCTATGTCGAGAAAGTTTGGCTTGTGCCAAGCAAAGTTGCTTATGATGAGTAAAGTTGCTTGTGCCGAGTAAAAGTTGCTTGTGACAAGCAAAAAGTTGCTCAATGTCGAGCACCATTGAAATTGCCAAGTGGAAACAGTGATGTTGGCCGACTTATAGTAATTGGATTAATGATGAGATTTGAGATCTCTGGCTGACTTAGTTGATTTTATTGGGATATGTAATGTTAATTAAAGATTGATCCATGTCATTCAATGTATGGGTAACCATAATTAATGCATGGTTTCATGATTTAATTAGAGACTACTTTGGAGAAGCAAATGTAATGCAAAGATGGAATGATCTGTTGGATTTGACCTAACCTAAGATCTTCGATCTTGTTCAAGTGGAAAAAGATTTATCTGACCTAGACAAAGAGGTATATGATAACCTCGAGGGGTTATTCATTGTGTGTGGATGAATGTATGTGTATACAAGAGGTTTGCATAGTTGATTTAATATTTAGCATGATCTAGCAGATAAGGAAAATAGGCAGAGGCAGAGTGTTGCATGTGTGATTGCTTGATGGATTTCCAAGCAGATTAGAAGGTTGAAATGACAATGCAGGATACTCAGTAAGTTAACATCAGAGCTATAATTGGATCTGAATTGCAAATTAAGTTGTATGTACCAGATCACAAACTGTTGATTACTGTCTTACCATTGTATCAGTTAAATCCTTTAACAAGGTTGACTTAACTGTCATTTGTATAAATCCTCTAACAAGGTGACATTCAGATTGGAATGTTCTTAGTCCTCTAACAAGGCCACTCCTGACAGGATGATTAAATCCTTTAACCAGGTCACACCTAGCAGTGTGTTATTGTAACCTTTCACAGGGTTGGCTCCTCATAGGGCATCACTTTAGAAGAGTGAAAACATGGTATCATGTTACAGGTGGTTTTTCCCATATTGGATTTCCACGTTAAATATTTGTGTCAACTTGTGTGAATGCTTATGGTTTTCTTTACTGTTATGTTACTACAAGCTAATTTCAATTAACAGTAAATTGCATGATTAAAGTTGCTGATTTATGCTACTGCTACCGAGTAGATCTGAAGTACACAAAGTTTTATTTGCTACATCTAGACCTGAGGATAACTGATTCACCCCTCCCCTCTTAGTTATTCTAAATTCATTCTAACAATTGGTATCAGAGCTTTGGTCTCCTGAAAATAGTTTGAAGGTACTTGGAGCGAAAAGATCAAGATGTATAAGAAGGAGGTTCCCAAGCTAAACAAAGATAACTTCCCTGCATGGCAGAGCTTGATGAAACTACATTTGGCTGGTATTGGAGATGATGGTAAGCGACTTATTAAACATGCCTATGTACCACCTTCTACTCCTCTCTTAATTGTACAACTAAGAGTAAAGCAAGAGCACAATCAAGTAATGTTGGAGATTGCCTCCTCATTGAGCTATTCAGAATTTGATGATATAAAGAACTACACAAATGCAAAAGAGATGTGGGACAAACTTGCAACAGTCTATGGTGGAGACACAAATGTGCTGAGGGCTAAATCAGAAATTCTAAGAGGTAAGTTTGATGAGATGAAAATGCAAGAAGGTGAAAATGTCATTCAGTATTATGGTAGAATAAAAGAAGTTGTAAATGCCATTAGAGGGGCTAATGGAACAATTGATGAGAACACCATT
>MU225587.1:217352-245205 GCA_018584345.1 Thuja plicata | reverse complement strand
CCACTCATGATAGGGTGATTAAATCCTTTAACCAGGTCACACCTAGCAGTGTGTTATTGTAACCTTTCACAGGGTTGGCTCCTCACAGGGCATCACTTTAGAAGAGTGAAAACTTGGTAGCATGTTATTGCTGGTTCTTCTCATATTGGGTTTCCATGTTAAATACTTGTGTTAACTTGTGTGAATGCTTATGGTTTGCTTTATTGTTACTACAAGCTAATTTCAATTAACAGTAAACTGTATGATTAAAGTTGTTGATTTATGCTACTGCTGCCGAGTAGATCTGAAGTATAGAAAGTTTTATTTTCTACATCTAGACCTAAGGATAACTGATTCACCCCTCCCCTCTTATTTATTCTAAATTCATTCTAACAATTGGTATCAGAGCTTTGGTCTCCTGAAAATATTTTGAAGGTACTTGGAGCGAAAAGATCAAGATGTATAAGAAGGAGGTTCCCAAGTTGAACAAAGATAACTTCCCTGCATGGTAGAACTTGATAAAACTACATTTGGATGGTATTGGAGATGATTCTAAGTGACTTATTGAACATGCCTATGTACCACCTTCTAATCCTCTCTCATCTATACAACTAAGAGAAAAGCTAGAGCACAATCAAGCAATGTTGGAGATCGCCTCCTCATTAAGCTATTCAGAATTTGATGATATAAAGAACTGCACAAATGCAAAAGAGATGTGGGAGAAACTTGCAACAGTCTATGGTGGAGACACAAATGTGTTGAGGGATAAATCAGAAAGTCTAAGAGGTAAGTTTGATGAGATGAAAATGCAAGAAGGTGAAAATGTCATTCAGTATTATGGTAGAATAAAAGAAGTTGTAAATGCCATTAGAGGGGCTAATGGAACAATTGATGAGAACACCATTATGAGAAAGGTACTGAGAACTTTACTCCAAGATTTCAAAGTGTTCAAGTCTTTCTCTCAAGTATTCAAGTTCTCCATTGAAGATCAAGGATTCAAGCATTCAAACCTTTGAAGACATTGGGTTCAAGAATTCAAGTTTCATCATTCAAACCCTATATCTAGCCATCATGGTGGTGTGATCTTCCTTCAAGATCCTTTGTGCAACCTCAAGACACTTCCATTCTCTCCTCAAGGTGGATTCCAAGCATAAAATCATGGAGGTTTATGGTTTCTAATTGATCCCAAGATTTCATATTTACATACTTGTTTACATTCAAAATACGATTACATATTTATTGAATATCATAGCTTCATTATTAGATTCATTTCTACTACTTGCTAGCATTATTTTTTTTAATTATTGATTTCAAGGTTAATTCCTAAATTGGTTTTTGACTAAGGCAAACCCCTTCCCCAACAAAAAAAACCCATTTTTCTTGTAGGTACAGGTTCAGAACAACAGATCGGGATGGAGATTCAAATACCCTTTTCGGCAAACTTTCAAGATCCGAAAATAGAATTTTAGTCTATGAATTTTTAGGTCGATTGTGACCTGGGGTGCACTCAAAAATTCTAGCAAATGGTGACATTGACTTGAGGGCACAAATCGAAACTATCTTAGAACTAAAAAAGATTTCTAGGTTTTGTCCGTCTCTGCATTTCTATTCCAGATCCAGTCTCAGATTTTCCAGAAACTCAACACAGGCTTCAGAAAACAACATTCTTTGGATCTGCAATATTTCAAGGTTAGTGCATTTCTCCTATTTAATTAAATTAATGTTATAAATCTATCTACATTTATTACACACTCAAATCAAACAAATAAACATAAATGGGTACTTAAGATCTTCCTTCCTTATTCTTGTTTCCAAATGATTGATTCATTTATGCATTGATCCTTCCTTTTGGGTTAATCAATTTTGATCTCTCATTTGCATATCTAGGGATAGAAGGAGAGCATCTTATTTACCCCCATAACATATTTAAATGTAATATCTTTTATGTCTTTCATACTATATTTCCTGGCTCGCATGCAAAGGATTGCATATAGGACAATGGTCACTTGCATAGTTGTCTCTCAGATAAAGTAAGTTTATTTGGATACCCTTTTGGCTCTTTAGTCTGTCCCTATTGCTTTTCCTAGTCTCCCTATTGCTATGTCAAATATTTTTTCAAACATCTACCTTGCATGTCCTGTTGGTTTCTCACAGTCAACTTCAATACGTGTGGTCTATCTTCTTTTCAACACAACTTGATTCCCAGCTCACTATCAGGGCATTCTAACCCTTTGTCGCTAGAATCATTGACTTCCACCAAAACAAAAATGACACTTCTACCTAGACACACTCACTTGAATGATTTGAGACGCTACTTGACACTATCAAGAAACTTTGATAAAGTTGAGATACACTTTCATGGTTAACACGAGATGCAACAAGTACAGTTCTAAAGAATCAAAAGTACTTCCTAGATCACTACACTTTCAATGAGGGGAAACATCTCATAGATCCTTGCTCAATTTAGACTCTCCAGAAATGGAAATAACCACTCACAAATGGAGTGTGGCTTTTGAGGAATACGATAATGATAAAAACCAAAAAAATGAAGATAGCGATGGTGAAGAAGAACAAAACTTTCACCATCCTTTGTTTGGTTCAGATAGTGAGGAAGACATCACTGAAGAAGAATACAACAAACTCAAAAAAATAAATAAATTCCAAAAGACATTGGAAAAGATAATTGGCAAGGATAAAGAGAAATACTTTCTCCATCTAGCATCTACTGGTGTAATGTTACCCAAGGATTATGATGTTGAACAATTAAAGGAGAAGAAAGTGTCAACTCCTATCTCTATTCTCGCAAAACAACTAACCTTGATGCAAATTGAACTTTCAAATGTCAAATAGGAGAAGGCTAAACCCAAGACAAAGTACTCTTTGGACACCATTTTTTCATTTCCTTTTGATAAGAGTATTAATATGGTTCTATTTCCTCCCAACATGGCAAGACCAAAATATGACAAGTATACAGGAGAGACTAATCTAGATGACCATGTGAGAGAATTTTGTGCTCTAAGCATAGAATAAATGCATTAACCTACATACCTCATGAGGCTATTTTTAGGAATCCTAGGGGGAAATGACATGGAGTGGTTCTCAAAGCTTACACCTAAGGTAAAAAAATTTGAGTTAATTCAATGATTTATCCAACATTACTCCTATAACATACAACACGATGTAACCATGATGGATCTGTGTAACACTAAACAAAAGATTGGAGAATCCTTTACACACTTCCTACAAAAGTAGAGGAAAATATTTGCATGGTATTCAAGAGCTATCCCCGAATCAAAAAAGATGGAAATATTTGTTAATAACTTGATACCAGAATTGAACTACGCATTGCAAATGCAAGATTCCCCTAGCTTTGATAGGATGATCAAGAATGCCATCCATATTGAAGAAGTCATGGTCAAGAAGGGAGAAATCACTCTCCAAAGTGAAAAAAAATCTACCAACTCCAACAAATAGCCTAAATGGTGGAAACAAAACAAAAATGTTGTTAATGATGGAGTAGTAGATGCATCTAATGTTACTCCTAAACCAGAGGTGTTCAATCTAACAAAAAACATGCAAGAAAGTAAAGATGCCAAGGTAACAACCTCCATACCTAAAGAAAATAATGAGAATAACAAGGGTCGGCCATGGACTTCCAAACCTGAAAGAACATTTACTCCTTTGGGAGAACCTCTTAAAAATGTTTTGAAGACACTATTAGACAAAAAAAGTTCTCACGATCCCAGATTCAAAACCATGGGAACCAGAAGTCAAACCAAGGTGGTGGGATGAAAATTCTTATTGTTTCTTTCACAAGAACAAGGGAAACAAAACTAATAATTGTCTTAAACTCAAACATGTTATACAAGACCTTATTGAAGGAGGTAAGATCAAAGTGGAAGGACACACCACTAACGAAGACCATACAAAATTTAACAAGCCTTTCCCTAATTATGAGAAAGGGGAAGCATCTAAGGGAAAAGGAAATGAAGTAAACTACACCTACTCCCATAATGATAACTTGATCAACATGCTAGACATTAAAGCTAAATCAATTAATGTGGTCACTATCAAAGGTGTTAAAGACACATCTTCCCAATCAAATGCAGTAACTTGAAGCCAAGCACAAGTCGCAATCAAAGGACCTAATTCCTCATCAAAACTAGCAACAACTTCCAAGGTACCTATTGTTACTATTCCCAAACCAATAGTAGAAAAGCAAATGGTTACCATTCCAACAGCGAACTATAACCTGGTAGATCAATTGCAATGAACCTCTACTCAAATTTCCATTTTTGAGTTACATAAAATCTCCTCCGTGCATAGGGAAATTCTTGAACAAGCCCTACATGCCATAAATGTACCATAGGACATTGATGTAGAAAAATTCCAAGCAATGATTAATCACATCTCAGTACCACATTACCTCTCTTTTTTTGAAGAAGATAATAAATCATTGACACATCTGCATAATCAATCCCTTCATATTGAAGTCCTAATTCATAAATCCTATGTTAGATGTGTATTGATAGATGGAGGCACATGATTGAATATTTGTACCCTTAATCTAATCAGAAAATTAGGTCTCTCAGAACAAACCATTGAATCAAGAAGAAAAATCACTATCAAAGCTTATGATGAGGAAGAAAGATCCTCTAAAGGTCTCATTGTTCTACCCATAAGAATCAGGCTAGTTGAAAGGAATGTAATATGTCAAGTTCTAGATCTACCCTTGGCTTACAACATACTATTAGGGAGACCTTGGATCCATGAAATGCAAGCGGTACCATCTACTTTCCACCAGTGTATCAAATTCCCACATAATGGGGTGGAGGTAATGATTCCTACAGATGTCAGTTATACGTGCAACAATATTAAAGTAGGTAGTATGGTCCCTCATAAAAAGGAGGCTCTAAAAGAAATTGTACCTGAGACTACCAAGGACATGGTTATGAAAAGTTTTGTAAAAACCTTGAAACTTGAAGAAACTGGTCTGGGAGAATACAAGTTGGACATGACCCTATCATTAACAGAACTTCCAGTGTCACCAAGATCCTATGGAAAACCTTCCTCATCATTCACACCTGCTGCATCTTGAACACTAGAAAATCATAAAGCTGAGGTAAAACACGTAGAAATATCCCTAGAGAAGTATGGTAAAGGATATGATATCCTCAAACAAATGGGATATAAAGGAAAAGGACCTTTAGGAGACAATGGAAAAGGACTCATTGAACCTATACCCATGGAATTTAGAACTACCAAAGATAAAATAGGGCTAGATTTCAATAATAAATCTAGAAACCCTACTTCAAGGGATAGTCCAATCTCTGATAAAGGAAGTGATGAAGAAGAGGAAACAGAACCAGAACAATGCTCTTATGATCGGTTATTACATATTGGCACATAGTATCCCAAATATCAAGGAGAAAGGTATGTACCAAGCTTTGAGACACCACAAGATGCTCATATCCCTTTGTTAACACCAGCTACTATTCCAGAGGTAGAGGAAACAATCGAAGACATTCCAGAAGTGCTCTTGACGAAAACAACTATTGAGGACCTCTCCCAACAACAAGATTCACATCCTAAATGGGGGCAGTTAGTCACGATCACACATGTCTTAGATTTTTCACACTTTGATCTATAGGTGGCTAATAGGGTACATCAGGTAACTATTGCTGAATTCTTAAATTGGTTTGATGATGAAGTAACTGACTCACATGATTATGAGTGGGATGATCTATCTATTGCCACAGAGGACATTGAAATAGATGTGATTCACATGTTTTCTGCTCTGTCAGAACACAAAGAGCATTCTAACACTACTCCTGACAGTGTTGATATTCCTAAAGTAGAGGAAGTATCCCTTCCCTAAATCATTGATGAAGAGACTGGTGTTCTCCTAGGTCTAGAAGAAATTCAAAGGTGACAAGCTAGGAGCCTCCTCATACAAAGAGATGAAGAAGATGAAAGTTCCACTGATGAGTCACTAGAGTTCAGTCCACATATAACTAACAATGACTTTGATAGTGACGATCTAGCTCTTATTAATATAAACATCAAATAAATTGACCTAACAAAACATGTCATGTTAGTTAATAGTCTTGAAGCTAACATGATGTTGTCCTTCCCAAAATCTAACTCCTTGTCTCTGATAAACCCAGATCTAATTGATTGGACTAATATAGATCCTACTCCTATCCTAGACTTCCCTAATGACTACCCTTTGGCTTGCTATCTAAATGCTTGTGAACCTTACCCTTCTTCCACTAGTGCAAGGAGTGTGAACATGTCACAGGAGGATATCAAGTTTCTTAGTCAAAAATTGAAAAATAAAAAGAAGAAAACAACTGGTGGTGAAAACCACATTGTGGTAGTATCAGATTCTAAAATAGTAAAACAAAATACATATCTAATGGTGAAAACCTTTTAGAGGTGCCAAAGGATGAGATTCTTGATATCCTCCCTAAGCACTTTCAAGAAATATCTTCAGTTCTGATAGAACCTGTTATGCCCATAGAACCTGTTATGCCCTACATCCCCATCCCTACATTTTGTGTGAAAAATGTTGGGTCCCCCTTTTTTTGTTTTTGCTTGCGGCCTTGCCTTGTCTTTCCTTCCCTTTTTTTCTCTTTCTCTGGGGTTTTCTTCCCCGGCATTGTGTCTTGTTTGTTTGCTTTCTATCTCCGGGACCCCGGTCCCGGAGGTTGCCTTTTGTTGGAAACCGGATTCCGGACTCTGGGATTATTCGTCATGATGTTCTTAAGGAACATCATCATGGGGAATCCTCAGGCCCGGGAGTCTAGAGGTTTGCTTGTCTAGAGATTTCTAAAGAAGGAGGAAGAGTTATCTTTTACCGTGGGTATAAATAGAACTTATCTGTCACTTTCACATTTACCGCGATTAAAACCTTCAAGCACTTAGAGAAAATTAGAGAGCGATTTCAAAGTGATTAACAGAGCATTTGCAGAGAGTTTATAGTATTCAATGCTTAACATTTTTAGTCGTTCTCAGGCAAGTGAAAGTGCTTCATGGTAGTGAGTCTGGCCATTTGACAACTTGAACTGTTGCATAGCTCCCGCAGTAATCTTTCTCTTTCCTCCGCCTTCTGCGTTCTCAAGTTGTTGTTTCCATTTTCCGCTCTCTAGTTTTCTTTGGTTTCGTTTGGTTTTTGTTTTTCTAGTTTTGTTTTGTTTCTCTGTCTTTTCTGGTCTATTTTCTTCTGGTTTTTCCACCCATTGGTGGGTCAGCTCTGCCAGAGAGTTGTCCACCCTCTATGTAGAAGTGGTCTGTCTGTAAACTTTGTAGATAGCTGTGTATATGTTTCTGCCTCGTCTTGTTTTCCCGTGGGTGTCGTCCCACATTGTATATTTGTGTATATATGTATATAGTTGTATATAGGCTCTATATATCTCCTTATTATATGTATATATCCCTTGACCCTATGTATATCCTTCCAGGTGGCTTGACGAGCTGGTCGAGTCACCCCTGTTTCTGGTTTTCCGCCTTCGAACTCCCTTTAGGGCAGAAAACCACCTGTTTGAAACTCAGCTCTCAGCCAGTTTTGAACAGGTGGCTTTCTCTCTCCTCCATGAATTCTGTCAAAGCCTCATTTATTTCCCATGTGCACAATTAATCCTAGCCAAGTGGCTTACACTTTTCACGCGTTCAGACAGTTGGCTTCGTCGTTATTGCTATCAATTCTATTTAATACCAACGCACGTGGCGCCCACATGGGCTCGGTGACTTGGCTTTTTACACATCCTAACTAATGGTAATTTCTCTAGGTTTTGGGTCTCCTACCCTCTTCCATCCTGTGTCCTTGCTAAGTGTGATAAAATTCCCCGTACCCGGATATTTCATAATATCTTAAGTTTACAATATGTTTTTCTTTTTGGTTATCTTTTCACGAAACTAACTTTTTAGGAAAGCAAACATCACGGTGGTAGGTTCTCCAGACCCCGAAATAATTATTTTGATGCATATATTCTGATGGTTGATTTGCCTTCCAGGTTCTCGGGGTTCATCTTCCAAACATGTCTGAAGCGTCTGCATCATCTCCTCCCGAAAGTCCAGAACTACCAACCACAATAGAAACCAGGGCAGCAACAAAGTCAAAAATAGAGAAAGCCCTGAAAAAGATGCCCCTCACCATAAAATTTATACAGGGTAATGTCATCGTGGGCTCAAAGATTGAGTCCAAGGTAAAGCTGATAACCGACACTAATGTCAGAACATGGTCGGAGATGCAGGCCTTGTTGAAGATAATGCACATCCAGTGACAGGCTGGAGACCAATTAGCAATCAACTTCGGGAACTCTGGAATCCTCCGAGCAGCTTGCTTCCCGTGCTCCATGCAATCTCTGGAGCTTATCCTAACACTGGCGAACAACTACAACTCTTCTGTCTGGGCTGTTATGCTCACGGCTGCGGAACCTATGAGATACCCCACTCCTATGGTGTCCCTTGATCCCGTCACGTTCCAAACAAGCCTGGGGATCCCACAATTTGACAAAGCCTCAGTGGTCACAAGGAAGGATGCCTTGACCCAGTTCACACAACTGGAGGATGCTGCCCAGGTATACATGAATACCCATTGGCTCAAGGTCCCGAAGAGGGACCCAAAGAGAATGAAGATAGAGATTCCCTGCTCTGAATTCAAAGAGAGCATCTAGATGGGGATGATAGCATTGGCCCAGGTCTTCGGGCAACCCTCCGCCCAAGAGTTTTCCAAATGGATGTACTATTTCCTCCTTGGCATCGGCACCAAGGGAGGATACTTCAACTGGGCGATAATAATTTCTAACCACGTCGACTCCCAGTTTCGGCAATTGAACCAGAAGAATTTTTATATGTCTTCCTACATTTTCTAGGCCCTAGCGAGGTAGAGGCCCCATTCTCACGGCCTACTCACTGATGGCGTACTCAGGATTGGCCTAGGACAAAAAGCACCATGGGACCATTTCCCACAGGTTCAATGGGAGGCCAGTTTCCCCAGTTTCTATTGGGTAAATGATGCATTCATTTACTACCATTTTCTTACACCCACCCGGGATGCCGGATACCGCCTGTCTACTAAGGCGATGAAGTTGGTCCATAGCTATGGACACTACTATATTCAGTTCCAATAGCATACATATATTAGGGTCATCGGCTTCTCTGGGAAACCCTACTTTTTGCCCAGGCATTGCGAGGACAAGATCATGCTATTGGAATATTGCCGACAAATAATGGAGGTGCATGCCTTCTTTTCCCTTAAGAAGGTCTCAAACGTCTCATTCCCAATCACCTATGGGAACTACACCTATAGTCTAGCCATCACAAAAGAGGTAGACAATGAATTAAAAAGCTACAACCTACAAGAATTTTATCTAGCGCAAAAAAATTTTGATCTGCACGGCAGAATTGCAGCGGCAATGCCCCAGGCTTCAGAGCCCCATCACATACACATGGAGGACTTCTGGGCAGATTTCCAGGATGATATGGATGTGCGGACCTGGCACTACATCAGAATGATAGTCGGTATGATGCATAAATTGAAGCTCCACAAATTCTTGGCAAACTTTTCAGATGTCGCCCCCACCATCGATCCCCAATACAAAGAAAAGGGGATTGATAAAAAGGCCCTTCCACCAGTGAACTAGGGCACCCAGGAAGGGCCCACGATCGAAGACTTCACCCAAGAGCTATTAGAGCAAAGCCACGCCTACTTGAAGACGGTATGCCCCGAGAGTACCCGCCGAGCAGCCCAGCCGGCACCAAAGTTAACTCCACCAGTACAAAGATTGACCCCGAGGGTCGAGACTTCTTCACAGGGGGCAGATAAGGGAAAAAGAATAGTTACAACCCCTTCTGTGCAAGAAGTCCCCATTACAGAACAAATAAAATAGTCGGTGGTGGCCTCCCAACAAATGAGGGATTAGTTAATAACGAAGCTGGCCACCCCACCGCTTATGACCGGGCCACTTCATCCTCCTTCCTCCCCGTCATTGGCAGCCCTAATGGTCAAGGTGACGGGGGTGGATCTGCTGGAAGCAGTGGCAATAAGAGATGCGGGACCTCCCCTGGTTACACAGAGAAGTATACATCCCTCCCCCGATAAGTAGAGATCCTTTCTTCCAGTTCCCTGGAGTCGGAGAAAGAAACAGAGCCCGCAGAGGTCCTGGCCAGTCCCCCTTTGGAAGAGGAATTTGATGTATTTGCGGCCGATGAGTTTAGTAACCTGCAGGGGGAGGATACGAAAGAGGAGCTGAAAGTCCCAGGGGCAGAGTAGGAAACTTCCGAATGAGGGGCTGCGGGGGAAGAGGATGTTGAGCAAGAGCCTGCACAAGAAGAAGAGTAGGCAGAAGAAAAGGAGCCAGAGCCGGAGATTATCTCCGGGGCTCAAGAGATGCAAGGTCTGGGAGTGGACCAACTAAAGCAAGGCAAACAAATGGCATCCACTGGGGGAACCGGACCTTTAATAATAACCGTAACCCCAGCCGCCACATTCCAGGGGCCACTCCCAGGAGCAACCTTCGGGCAGGTGATCACAGAGGGCCAAACTCTAAACCTTGGCCCGATACCTCCCCTCCTACCAAAAGAGGTACCAACTGAGGAGGAAACCTTGGTAGAAGAAGAAGAACAACAACAAGAGGAGCAGCTAGAAGGAGAAATCCCCGAGGAATCCTACCAGGGTCCAGACCCAATGATAAACATACAGGACAAGGCCGAGGGGATGGAAATTGAAGAAAACATTACTGCAGAAAAGGTTGAGATAGGGAGAGAGACGGATGAGGTCCACGTTGCTAAGGAGCAGAAGCCACAGGATACTAGAAAAGAATCAGGAGAACAAACTCTGGTAGGAAGGCCACCTCTCCCACCTCAGTGGCTGGTAGAAAGCAGGAAGAGAAAAGGTCAGTCCGCTCCAGTGATTCCTCTCTCCCTGGCCAAAATGATGGCCCAAGTTTAGGCCCCACCAAAGGCAAAGAAAGCCCAGGCAGTTCACACTCTTCAAACTGGGCCGGGTGGAGAAATGGTTGCCGTTGTGGCAACACCTCCCCCAGACATCGATGAAGCAACTACAAACCCTACAGATTACAATGTTGTAGAGGTATCCCTAGGAAAGCAGGGAAAGCAGGGTGAGGTAGACCTGCTAAAGGAGGCAACAAGGGCAGTAGAAGCCCGATATGAAAAAGAGGCCCAAAGGCTCAAAGCTGAAAAGGAAAAGAATGAAAACCTTATGAGGTTTCTTACTGAGCTGGCCAGACCCATCAATGCCACTCCTCCGGAGACCTCCACATCAAAAGAATTACCGCAGAGTGACATAGACTCCCTACGAGTAATGAAAAAGAAAGCCCAAGCAGTGGACGAGTGGATCACCCTTTAGATAGGGAACACCGGGTGTTTCCTGGTGTCCACTCTCCCATATTTATACACAGCCCGGCAAGTTATTCATCAGGCAGAAGCACTTATTAAGCAGTGGGAGAGTGACGCCAAAAATTACCAAGCATGGAAGGTGGAGCTCGAAGAGCTCCTCACCTTGGGAGAAGATATAATTTCTAAATCCAGAATTCTGGGTGATGAATCATTTGATTTTGTAAGAACTCAGCACTCCAGACTTGACCTCACATTGGAGGTGACTAAGAAACTGGTAGAGTCCTTGCAAGAAAAGGTAAATACCATAAAATATTCTTCTAATTTATACAAGTCTTTTGTAATAAAGGCTTCCGGGGCCGAGCCCCTTAGTACAGATACATATACCCCTGAAGATTCAGTTTTGGGGAGTTTTGACGAAATAATGAAATCCTGGTATCAGTCCCCGGAGGGGATAGATGGGGCCCAGATGGAAAAGTTAACCAACATGATACTTAAGGGTCATGACGCGGTGAGGATGGCAGATGAATTCAAAGAAAATGTTCCAGACCTTGGGGAACAAGTTGAAATGGCTAGGCAGAGAAGGGCCAGCCTAAAAGATATAGATGAAGATGGCATTTCCTGCCTCCTCTAGGCTTTCAACGACAATAAGAAACCTTGAGCTTTCTCCGAAGGCCAGGGAGAACTAAAGTGTTGAGTATTCTTTATTCTTTTTGGGACATGAATTCCTAGATCCCGGAGTCCCAGATCCAAAATTTTGTATTCTTTAAAGCGATTAGTGTCCCGATCCCTGAGGCCAACTGGTCACTTTCAGAAGCGGTTAATAAAGGCTGTCAGAGGGTAGTTGGCCACATCAAGGGGCATCGGCTTAGTATTTGGTCTTCTGACAGGGTGGTCTTCTTGAGGCATCGCTCAAGGGTACACCTGGCACATTGGAGACAGGGTGCCGCATTTCCCATTTATGAGGCATGTAGCCTCGGTCCCCGGGCAACCTACTTTCTTCTTTCTCCTCTCTGCCTCTCTTCTCGAGGCTGATTCTTTCAATGTATATTTTTGTCTTATTCCTCTGACATGGCAGACCTATTTCATCTCCAGGTCTTTTGTAGGGTGGTGCAGGTAGTACCGGCCCCCGGATATTGTATTTTATTAAAACTTGATGTAAATAGGGTTAGGGTTAGAAGAGAGTTGTATAAATAGGCAAATCAGCTCATTTCCAAGGGTCAGCAAAATTGATGATTTTTTTGTCCACAGCAATAGCAAAGTAATTTCTGTTTTCAAGTTGCAGAGCTCAATGCTCCATTGTTTTGTTCTCAATAGTTAGATGCTCCCCTGGAGCCACCATTGTATCACGCACCAGTGCTTGCTGGAAGGAATATTAATAAAGAAGGAAGAATTCTCGGCAATGACGTTGTTGGCATTCCTGCTTCTGAGTTAATGGTATTTCATGTTTTAATGTTCTTTATGTCTTCTACTCTGATATATTAAAGCAGATGAACGACCTCTTTACTCCCACTACTGATAAAATTCTAGCTGATGGTTATGCATTTCTTTGGTATTTAGTGTAGTCTATCAGAGTATTATCGATGTTCTGGACATTTCAGCATGACTATAGTTAGATGAAATACTTCTAACCCTGCAGGATCTTTTTTTTTTTTTTTTTGTTTGGTAAGTATAGAATTCTTGGGGAAACCTTAGTTTGATCGAATCTCCAGAGAAAATGAGTTGAAGAAACTAGCTATCTCCCTCGAAAATAGTCACCTCTCCCAACCGAGCACTACACCATTGTGACCCGACATCCAGGTGCTTGAAGGCCTGGAGGACTTACCTCCCCCGGACAACCTTTGCAGGTGGAGTTGGCCGGTTTCCCTGGAATCTGGTGACAACTTATGACTATTGGAAGACCCGGTTAGAAAAACCCCATCAATAGAAACTGGTGCTAGAAGGAGGGCATGAACTCGTCCCCCTCCCAAGATTCTAATTTTACACCTCCTAAGGGTTCCCCGAGTTATAGTTTTAAGAGACAAGCCTTCAGTGGGATTGGGTCTTTTTCCCTAGCAAAATTTGAAAGAGTCCTTAGGTCTGCCCTGAATCCTAGAAGGTTTGTCAAGCTCAAGCCTCCTGCTCGAAAGAAGTGGACCTCAAAAATCATACCAGCCACTATTGTCTGGGGATCTACCATACCTATTAATACCCAAGCTTCTCAGGCAATCTCGGGAACCAGTGCCCACACTATCCAACATATAGTTCCCCAATGGCTGTGTACTTTGGAAACACCGGATCCCTAATGGGCACTTTTCTGGGTGCAACCAATGATTTACCCTCTCACCTGGAGAATATCTGCCCATGATACAAGCACCTAGGCTCACAGACCACAGAAGAGCACTTAAAAGCATACAAAGATGCCATGAATCGACACAAGATCCAACATGAAGATGTTGTGACTCATATGTTCCCCTTGTCCCTAGGAAAAAGTGAGTTGAACTAGTACCTTAACCTTCCTGCTAACTCCATCAACACTTGGCAGGACATGGAGGACGCCTTCCTGGCCGCCTTTCGCGTACACGTGGACCCAGCTTGGTCCCATAGATAGTTCATCTCCATTAGGAAGGAACCCAATGAACCTCTCACAGCATTCAAACATAGGTTTCAGCGTGCCCTGAAGTGGTGCACGGGACCTTTCATTCCATCCCTGGAAGTAACCATACAGACCTATCTTAACGTGATGGACCCCTTTTTTGCCACTCTCCTTTGGAGAACAACCACCGCAGGAGACCGAGACACCTTGGAAAAATTCTACAACCTAGCCCTAGAGCTTTCCTATGGTCTCAACAAATCCCCAGGTGGGATTGGGCAGAGCACGCCTTTCAACATGACCCCTGGTGGAACTGCGTATGCCAGGGGATACAACCCCAATCTGGCAATAGGTGCCCCCTCGAAGGTGACCAATCTTTCACCACCCTTAATAGACCAGCAGGCACGGTATGTTTACCCATCCCAGACCCAGATGACACCGGGTCTGGAAGTCTTCCCTTGGAATCAGCCACAGCAGGCACAGCAATCTCAAACACAACCATCCGGAGTGCCCTTCTTTCAGTCATCCGCGGCTGGAGGATTGCCGCCCTCGACTGCGGCTAATCCTGCTGCCTTCCCGAGAAGCCAACAACAACCACAGCCGTCACATTGTGATGCTAACACTCACTTGACCATCGAGGTCGAATCCCTCCGGTGAATGTTGTCCACCTTGACTATGGACATGAGCCAACTGAAGGCGGGGTCCTACGTGCCCCAGAATTCAAATTCACAGAGGGGAAATATTTTCTCCGGCCAATGAAACAACAATGCCGGAGGAAGAAACTTCAACAATAGGTCTAGGCCCAATCAAAAACAGTGGAATAATAATGCAAACATCGGAGGCCCACCTCCAAACCAAAATGCCAACCAAAATGGTGCTGGACCATCACATTTTACGCTAGTCACAGACTTTCAGCCCATGACTAACTGGTGTAGATTACATGATACAGGTTCACACAATGAGGTGAATTGTGCCACTTTGGAGAAGGTCATCATGATCTCCCAGCTAGACAGGCAGCAGTCGCATGATGCTGCTCCTCCAGAGCCCCCTGTCCAAGAGCCAACCCATAGTGCCTTCACCTGTGATACCATCTTCTTCGGAACTTCTGGGGAGGATGAAGAAGAATCCGAACTACAGGGATTCTTTGATGAATCTATCCTTCCCTTTGAGGCCAATGCCTTTACTAACCCATAGACTCCATACAATACTCAGAGCCAGGTTGGTAAGGGACCAGCTTACACGCCCACACCTCCTACCAAAGATACTCCTCCTCCCTAGAATAACACAACTGATTGACCTGTCCCTCCAAAAGGTCCTATCTCTAACCAAGCAAATGACCTCACCGAGGAAAATCACCCGTTCCCGGGAGGAAGATTCGACATCACGAAGGTGTTAGAGCAGACCACCACCTCCATGACCTTGATGGAGGTTTTATTAAACTATCCTGAGTAGAAGAAGTCCCTTCTAAAGCTCTTAGGGAACCCGAAAGCTGTTAGCCGCCCACCCAAGACTGTCTCATTTGAAGATGCTAATGCGGCCGTCTTCCGGGGGAACAATGAGGATCCTCCCTTCTTACTAGGCCTAAATATACATGGCAAGAATATACATAATTGCCTAGTGGACTCTGGAGCTTCGGGTAATATCATGCCCTTGTCCATCTGTTAGAAGCTCAAATTTCACCCCACCCCGTCTAATGGCACAGTAATCCAGCTGGATAAGACTGCTGTAAAAATGGTGGGGGAATTGAAGAACATCTGGATACATCTTATCTAGGACCCTAGGATAGCCAGCATCATTGACATCCAAGTGGTGGACATCCTAGAGACTTACGGGATGTTACTAAGTCAAAATTGGTCTAACTCCTTGAATGGGTACTTTTTGACCGACTTCACCCACCTCTGGCTTCCATGGGGAGGAGAATCAAATAAGATCTGGGTCAAAAGTGAACCCCAAATGAAGCAGGCCCTTACTGAAGTTGGTAGGGTCAACAAGGTCTTTTTCTCTGAGACTTCTCTGGGGGTGTACCGACCTTTTGAAATCTTAACATTCAATTTCATCCCCGGAGAAGACCCCGCAGTGCTATAGAGAGCTCAAGACCTAGAGGAAAAGATGAGAGTTGAAGTCAACTCTCAAGGTGCCACAGCAACCCTTGCCACACTCTTGTCTGGCACTTGGTGCTGAGTGCACTACCAAAAACATTTAGAGCTTGAGTGTGGGCCATGTCTTTCGATCGCCAACCGGTACCTTGATACCCTCCGGAACAGGAAACATGCAACTTATTCCCCGGGACCCAGTGCCCCTATGGGATGTGCTCCTTTGGTGCCATCCCCCAGGAAATCCCAAGTCCAAACACCTCCGGAGGAAAATTCTATACTCACGCCGATAGTTCTTGGCAGAATCCCTAAGTTTCCCAGCAATAACCCAAAGAAGGCTACTCTGCCCCAGCCCCAGATCATGAACAAAGACTTATGGACTCTTAATTTTGATGGGTCCTGATCCAAACAAGGTTGTGGGGCCAAGGTAGAATTAATCAACCCGCAAGGGAAATCCTTCCTCACGTCCTACAAGCTACAGTTTAACTACACAAACAATGTCACAAAGTACGAGGCTTTGGTCCTTGGACTCTTATTTGCATTAAGGAAAGGTATCACCCACCTCCGAGCTCTGGGTGATTCAGAGTTGATTGTTAAACAAGTCCAGAGTCAATATACATGTCATGATAAAAGGCTGGCCACTTACCGCAACCAGGCCTGGAACCTTATCAAAGATTTTGATGCCTTTGGCATTAACCTCATTCCCTGGTGACGGAACTATGTCCTGGATGCCCTCGTCATTTTTGCCAGCACACTTGAGCTAATGGCTGGCTCGCGACTCCAGAAATTTTTAGTTGAGATGGTCCCCACCCCGTCCATTCCAGATAATGTCACCCACTTTTAGGTTTTTGAAGATGATCAGCATATCCTGGCCTTCATGGCGAATGTTGGTGTCTTTGAAGATCAAATAGTGGAGGAACAAGACCATGACAATACTGGGTAGGATGATGAGAATTATGGGATCATGGATCTTCCCACTAACACCATCCCAAAGGGGATGGTTGCATTAGAATGAATCTTTGACTTGGACCCCCGGGCCCGTGATAAGGTGTCATCCTCCCCTGAGAGAGGAAAGTTTGAAAAGGTTCACATCGGCTAGCCCGGTGAAGAAAAGATCATTCACATTGGTACCTCCTGCTCCCCTGAGAAAAAGGAAAAGATTCTCACGGTTCTCCAAAAATACATTGATGTAATCGCTTGGGGTTATGAAGACTTTAAAACATATGATACATCCATCATGACCCATACCATTCCCCTCAAGCCTGATGCTAAGCCCTTCCGGCAAAAGCAAAGACCAGCCAACCCCCTCTTAGAGCCTCTAATTCATCAAGAGGTAGAAAAACTATTGTCAGCTCGGATAATCTTCCCAATCCGACACAATACGTGGGTTGCCAACTTGGTCCCTGTCAGGAAGAAAAATGGTGAAATCCGCCTTTGCGTGGATTTCCAAAATTTGAACAAGGCATCTAAAAAAGATAATCACCCTCTCCCTTCGTTGGATGAGGTGTTACAAATAGTGAATGGATCCCAGATGATGTCCTTCTTAGATGGATATTCAGGATACAACCAAGTCATGGTCAAGTATCAAGACAGAGAGAAAACAACGTTTACCACCAAGTCGGGAACGTTTACGTATAGAAGAATGCCCTTTGGTTTGATCAATGCGGGGGATACATTTCAGAAGGCCATGGATATTGCGTTCGAGGGCCTTGTGAACTGATGCATAATCATCTACATGGATGATTTGACCATCTTTTCCCGGGACAGGCGTGATCATCCTGCCCACCTCGCTCAGATTTGTGAGAGATGTCACCGGTATGAAATATCCCTCAACCCCAAGAAGTGCATATTTGGGGTCACTGAGGGGAAGTTGCTCAGACATATCATCTCTGAGAAGGGTATATCCATAGACCCGGATAGAGTTGAAGCACTGCTGAACTTACAAATGCCTGGCAGTAAGAAAGAAATGCGATCCTTCTTCAGAAAAATCAACTTTGTCTGGCGGTTCATTATGGGATTCGCAGAAATAGTCAAACCACTCAATGAGATGATAAAGAAGGATATCAATATTGAGTGGAGTCTTGAAGCAAAGCAGGTGTTCACCCAGATCAAATAAATAATAACGGAAGCACCTGTCTTGGCTAGTCCAGACTACTCCCTCCCATTTTATATTTACTCATTTGCTTCGCCGCATTCTGATGTGGTAGTGTTGACCCAAAAGGTTGGAGGAGAGGAATGACCAATAGCTTTCATGAGTTCCCCCTTCAAGAACACCGAAGTCTGGTATTCACCACTAGAAAAATAGGCCTTTGCTCTAGTTCGCACCGTGAAGAAATTTTGCATTATATTCTCTGGAGCAAGGTACACGCTATTATTCTAGACTAGGCTGTCAAGTCTCTACTGATGCAGAGTGAATTGGGTGAGAGATGGGGGAAATGGATGGCCATCCTCCAGTAATATGACTTAGAGATGCAGCCCATGAAGATAGTCCGGGGTCAGAGACTAACTTGAGCGATGGCAGAAGAGACTCCCCATGTAGAATGTCAAACTTACACGGTGGAGTCCATTACCAAGGATCTATAGTATACCGATCTCGTATACCTGTTACTAAAAAACAAATTCCTGGAGGGGTTACCTCCCCACAAATACCGTGCCCTGCGGATGAAAAGTGCCCACTTCATGATTAAAATTTTTGTGCTTTACCGCAGAAAATACAAGGGAGTGTACCTCTGGTGCATCGATGGAAACTAGGCTGTAAGAGTAATTGATGAATTCCATGGGCAGTTTAGAACCGGGCATGGTTTAGCTAATGCCACTGCCCACCAGATCCTTTAGGCTAGATACTATTGGCCCTGTATATTCAAGGACGTTTACACTCACGTTAGGAAATGTCATACTTGCCAAACTGCAACACATCGCGAGCATAACCCGGCTATGCCTCTACAACCAGTGTACAAGGCCAGACCCTTCACCCAGTGGGAATTTGATTTCATCAGGGAAATCAACCCCAACTCGTCTGCCAACCACTGATACATCCTTACTGCTACTGATTACTGCACTCGGTGGACTGAAGCTATACCTTGCAAAAACAACACGGCGGACGTAGTTATCAAGTTCCTTGAAGAAAACATCGTCACACAGTTTGGAATGCCCTTTGCTTTAGTATGTGACAGTGGTCTGGCATTTTCTTCAGCACAGTTACTCGAGTGGACCTACAATTGGAAGATCACACTGAAGTTCTCCAGCAACTATTATCCCCAGGGAAATGGCGTTGCTGAATCAACGAACAAAAATCTACTTGAAGTGATCAAACACCTGTTAGAAAAAAATCCCCGGGATTGGCATCAAAAGTTAAAATTTGCCCTATGGGCAGATTGCATTTGTATTAAGGCCGCCCTGGGAACATCTCCATTCCTTTTGGTTTATGATCAGAACCCTGTATTCCCAGTCAACTTACAAATCCTAGTTTTACAGTTTATGCAGGAATTTAACAACAGGGACAACATCATGGAGGTTCAGCTCTTGAATCTGGTGCGAATGGAAGAATAGTGAGATGTAGCCCTTGAACATTTTGCGCATCATCAAGCAGTGGTAAAAAGATGGTTTGATAGGAGAGCCCAATATAAGGCTTTTCAGATCTTGGATCTGGTCCTGTTGTGGGACAAGGCCCGGGAGAAGAAAGGAAAACATACCAAGTTCCAACGGCTTTGGCTCGGACCATACCTCATCTCAGAAATTTGTGGGGCAAATACTTACCACCTTAACACTTTGACTGGGGAACCTGTCACACTACCCGTTAATGGACAGTTTCTCAAACATTACTTTGAGTAAGGTAAGTTTGTCTAAAGTTGTATTATATGTAAAGCCTTCTGCTTGTAAATATCCCTTCCAGGTGTCTCGTTGCGAGGTGCCCTGCCTTGTAAATACATTGTTGGCTGTCCTCCAGGACAGTCCCCTTTTGTCATTTTTGTTTTCATTTTCGGTTTTCTTTCGGTCCCAGTGTTTTATTCTGTCTTGCAGGAATTGGAATGCTTTGCATAACTTTGGTTTCCAATACGATGTCTACGGCATGATGAACTCTAGAATTTGTCTTTAGCATGGTGGAATCGGCCCGGTCTCTGGGGTTGTTTCACAGGTTATGGCACATCTTGAGAAATCTCCATTGGGTGTTGTCTCCGGGAGTCTGGTAATCTATGAACACAAATAATATAAGGAACAAGTAATCGGACATGCTAAGGGTAGATGAGCTGTACTGATTGATTGACCTAGGTTTGAAATTTTAAAGAATTCTTCCCGGGTCTGGAGCTTTATCCTCTCTTCAAACATCCAAATATAGGTGGACAGGTGAAAGAAGTACCACCATTAAAATTAGCTAAGCTTAAGCTTAATGGTGAAAGAAGTACCGCCTTACCCATCTGAAAATAAATAAAATAACAAGAGGAAAAGGGGGGGATACAACTCTGGTCTCCGGGGGAAGCGAGTGAATTGACGACCGGTTCGATGTGATTAGTGCCTCTTCTCTATTTCTCCCAGAGGTCATCAGCTTGATTTCCTTCCAAAGCACACACGATACCACTGATGAAGGGTTACGGACTAATTCCCACGTGGTTGGATTCTCTCAGATATGTTGCTCTTTGCCTGTCAGACGCTTTGAGAAGTGGCTTGTTCCAGTTTTGCTAACCAAAGATTCTATAGTTCTCAAATGTGCTTAGGAATTTTTCCCAGATAGTCACCATTTTTTATGCCCTGCATCCCCGTCCCTACATTTTGTGTGTAAAATGTTGGGTCCCCCTTTTTTGTTTTTGCTTGCAGCCTTGCCTTGTCTTTCCTTCCCTTTTGTTCTCTTTCTCTGGGGTTTTCTTCCCTGGCATTGTGTCTTGTTTGTTTGTTTTCTGTCTCTGGGACCCCGGTCCCAGAGGTTGCCTTTTGTTGGAAATCGAATTCTGGACTCCGGGATTATTCGTCATGATGTTCTTAAGGAACATCATCACGGGGAATCCTTGGGCCCGGGGGTCTGGAGGTTTGCTTGTCTGGAGATTGCTGAAGGAGGAAGAGTTATCTTTTACCACAGGTATAAGTAGAACTTATCTGTCACTTTCACATTTACCATAATTAAAACCTTCAAGCACTTAGAGCGAATTAGAGAGTGATTTCAAAGCGATTAATAGAGAATTTGCAGAGAGTTTATAGTAATCAGCGCTTAACATTTTCAGTCATTCTCAGGCAAGTGCAAATGCTTCGTGGTAGTGACTCTGGCTGTTTGACAACTTGAGCTGTTATAGAGCTCCTACAGTAATCTTTCTCTTTCCTCTGCCTTCTGCGTTCTTAGGTTGGTGTTTCCATTTTTTGCTCTCTGGTTTTCTTCAGTTTCATTTGGTTTTTGTTTGTCTGGTTTTGTTTTGTTTCTCTATCTTGTCTGGTCTGTTGTCTTCTGGTTTTGCCACCCATTGGTGGGTCGGCTCTACTACAAGGTTGTCCGCCCTCTGTGCAGAAGTGGTCTGTCTGTAAACTTTGTAGATAGCTATGTATATGTTTCTACCTCGTCTGGTTTTCCCCCAGGTGTCATCCCGCATTGTATATTCATGTATATATGTATATAGTTGTATATAGGCTCTGTATATCTCCTCATTCTATGTATATATCCCTCAGCCCTATGTATATCCTTCTAGGTGGCTTGACGAGCTGGTCGAGTCACCCCTGCTTCTATTTTTCCACCTCTAAACTCGCTTCGGGGCAGAAAACCACCTGTTTGAAACTCGGCTCTTGGCCGGTTTCAAACAGGTGGTTTTCTCTCTCCTCCATGAAGTTTTTCAAAGCCTCATTTATTTCCCATGCGCACAATTAATCCTAGCCAATTGGCTTACACTTTTCACGCGTTCGGACAGTTGGCTCCGCCGTCATCGCTATCACTTATATTTAATACCAACGCACGTGGCGCCCACATGGGCTCGGTGACTTGGCTTTTTACACGTCCTCACCAACGGTCATTTCTCTGGGTTTCGGGTCTCCTACCCTCTTCCATCCTGTGTCCTTGCTAAGTGTGATAAAATTTCCTGTACCCAGATGTTTGATAATATCTTAAGTTTACAATATGTTTTTCTTTTTGGTTATCTTTTCACAGAACTAACTTTTCAGGAAAGCAAACATCACGGTGGTAGGTTCTCCGGACCCTAAAATAATTATTTTGATGCATATATTCTGACATTCCCTTTGCCTTGCAGGTTCTTAGGGTTCATCTTCCAAACATGTCTAAAGCGTCTGCATCATCTCCTCCCGGGAGTCTAGAACTACCAACCACAACAGAAACCATGGCAGCAACAAAGTCAAAAATGGAGAAATCCCTGGGAAAGATGCCCCTCACCATAAAATTTATACAGGAGAATGTCATCGTGGGCTCAAATATTGAGTCCAAGGTAAAGATGATAACCGACACTAATGTCGGAACATGGTCGGAGATGCAGGCCTTGGTGAAGATAATGCACATCCAGCGACAGGCTGGAGACCAATTGGCAATCAACTTTGGGAACTCCAAAATCCTCGGGGAAGCTTGCTTCCTGTGCTCCATGCAATCTCCAGAGCTTATCCTGACACTGCCTAACAACTACAACTCTTTTGTCTGGGCCGTTATGCTCGCAGCCGCGGAACCTACAGGATACCCCACTCCTATGGTGTCCCTTGATCCCGTCACATTCTAAACAAGCTTGGGGATCCCACAGTTTGACAAAGCCTCGGTGGTCACAAGGATGAATGCCTTGACCCAGTTCACACAACTAGAGGATGTTGCCCGGGTATACATGAATACCCATTGGCTCAAAGTCCTGAAGAGGGACCCAAAGAGAATGAAGATAGAGATTCCCCACTCTGAATTTAAAGAGAGCATCCAGATGGGGATGATAGCATTGGCCCGGGTCTTCAGGCAACCCTCCACCCAAGAGTTTTCCAAATGGATGTACTATTTCCTCCTTGGCATCGGCACCAAGGGAGGATACTTTGACTGGGCGACAATAATTTCTAACCACGTCGACTCCCAGTTCTGGCAATTGAACCATAAGAAGAAGTTTTATATCTCTTCCTACGTTTTCTAGGCCCTAGCATAGCAGAGGCCCTATTCTCATGACCTACTCACTGATGGCATACTCAGGATTGGCCCGGGACAAAAAGCACCATGGGACCATTTCCCACAGGTTCAATGGGAGGCTAGTTTCCCCAGTTTCTGCCGGGTAAATGATGCATTTGTTTACTACCATTTTCTTACACCCACCCGGGATGTCGGATACCGCCTGTCTACTAAGGTGATGAAGTTGGTCCATATCTATGGACACTACTATATTCAGTTCCAATAGTATACATACATTAGGGTCACCAGCTTCTCCGGGAAACCCTACTTGTTACCCAGGCATTACGGGGACAAGATCATGCTGTTGGAATACTGCTGGTAAATAATGGAGGTGCATGCCTTCTTTTCCCTTAAGAAGGTCCCAAAAGTCTCATTCCCAATCACCTGTGGGAACTACACCTACAGTCTGGCCACCGCAAAAGAGGCAGATAATGAATTAAAAAGCTACAACCTGCAGAAATTTTATCTATTAGAGAAAAATTTTGATCCGCACGGCAGAATTGCAGCGGCAATGCCCCGGGCTTCAGAGCCCCATCACATACACATGGAGGACTTCTGGGCAGATTGCCAGGATGATATGGATGTACGGAGCTGGCACTACATCAGAATGATAGCCGGTATGATGCATAAATTGAAGCTCTGTGAATTCCCGATGGACTTTTCAGATGCCGCCCCCACCATCGATCCCCAGTACAAAGAAAAGGGGATTGATAAAAAGGCCCTTCCACCAGTGAATTGGGGCACCCGAGAAGGGCCCATTATCGAAGACTTCACCTGAGAGGTAGTAGAGTGAAGCCACGCCTACTTCAAGATAGTATGCCCCAGGAGTACCCGCCGAGCAGCTTAGCTGGCACCAAAGTTAACTCCACTGGTACCAAGATTGACCCTGGGGGCCAGGACTTCTTCATAGGGGGAAGATAAGGGAAAAAGAATAGTTACAACCCCTTCTACGCAAGAAGTCCACATTACAGAACAAATAAAATAGTCGGTGGCGGCCTCCCAACAAATGAGGGAGCAGTTAATAATGAAGCTGGCCACCCCATTGCTTATGACCAGGCCACTTCATCCTCCTTCCTCCCCGTCATTGGCAGCCCTAATGGTCAAGGCAACGGGGGTGGATCCGCTGGAAGCAGCGGCAATAAGAGATGCGGGACCTCCCCTGGTTACCCGGAGAAAGAGGAAGCACATCAAATAGACCAAAGCAGAGCCAGTACTAGTGCCAGAGGCATCCCTCCCTCGAGAAGTAGAGATCCTTTCTTCCAGTTCCCCCGAGCCGGAGAAAGAAATAGAGCCCGCAGAGGTCCCGGCCAATCCCCCTTTAGAAGAGGAATTTGATGTATTTGCGACCGATGAGTTTGGTAACCTGCAGGGGGACGATACGCAAGTGGAGCTAGAAGTCCCAGGGGCAGAGCAGGAAACTGCTAAACGAGGGGCTGCGGGGCAAGAGGATGTTGAGCAAGAGCCTGCACAAGAAGAACAGCAGGCAGAAGAAAAGGAGCCAGAGCCGGAGATTATCTCTGGGGCTCAAGAGATGCAAGGTCTGAGAGTGGACAAACTAAAGCAAGGTGAACAAATGGCATCCACTGGGGGAACCGGACCTTTGGGAATAACCATAACCTCAGCCACCACGTTCCAAGGGCCACTCCTGGGAGCAACCTTCGGGCAGGTGATCACAGTGGGCCAAACTCTAAACCTTGGCCCAATACCTCCCCTCTTGCCAAAAGAGGTACCAACTGAGGAGGAAACCCCAGCAGAAGAAGAAGAACAATGAGAGGAGCAGCTAGAAGGAGAAATCCCTGAGGAAGCCTACCAGGGTCTAGACCCAATGATTAACATACAGGACAAGGCTGAGGGGATGAAAATTGAAGAAAATGTTGTTGCAGAAAAGGTTGAGACAGGGAGAGAGACGGATGAGGTCCACATTGCTAAGGAGCAGCAGCCATAGGATACTGGGAAAGAATCAGGAGAACAAACTCTAACAGGAAGGCCACCTTTCCCACCTCAGTGGCTGGTAGAAAGTAGGAAGAGAAAAGCTTAGTCCGCTTCGGTGATTCCTCTCTCCCTGGCCGAAATGATGGCCGAAGTTCAAGCCCCGCCAAAGGCAAAGAAAACCTGGGAAGTTCACACTCTTCGAACTAGGCCAGCGGAGAAACGGTTGTAGTTGTGGCAACGCCTCCCCGAGACGCCGATGAAGCAATCATGGACCCTACAGATTACAATGTTGCAGAGGTATCCCTAGGAAAGTGGGGAAACCAGGGTGAGGTAGACCTGCTAAAGGAGGCAGCAAGGGCAGTAGAAGCCCGATATGAAAAAGAGGCCCAAAGGCTCAAAGCTGAAAAGGAAAAGAATGCAAACCTTATGAGGTTGCTTACTGAGCTGGCCAGACCCATCAATGCCACTCCTCCAGAGACCTCCACATCAGAAGAATTACTGTAGAGTGACATAGACTCCCTGTGAGTAATGAAAAATAAAGCCCAAGTAGTGGACAAGTGGATCGCCCTGCAGATAGGGAACACCCAGCGTTTTCTAGCGTCCACTCTCCTAGATTTATACACGGCCTGACAAGTTATTCATTAGGCGGAAGCGCTTATTGAGCAATGGGAGAGTGACACTGACAATTACCAAGCATGGAAGGTGGAGCTCAAAGAGCTCCTCACCTTGGGAGAAAATATAATTTCTGACTCTAGAATTCTGGGTGAGGAATCATTTGATTTTGTAAGAACTCAGCACTCCAGACTTGACCTCACACTGGAGGTGACTAAGCAACTGGTAGAGTCCTTGCAAGAAAAGGTATATACCATAAAATATTCTTCTAATTTATACAAGTCTTTTGTAATAAAGGCTTCTGGGGCCGATCCCCTTAGTACAGATACATATACCCCTGAAGATTCAGTTTTGGGGAGTTTTGATGAAATAATGAAATCCTGGTATCAGTCCCCGAAGGGGATAGATGGGGCCCAGATGACAAAGTTAACCGACATGATACTTAAGAGTCATGATGCAGCGAGGATAGCAGATGAATTCAAAGAAAATGTTCCAGACCTTGGGGAACAAGTTGAAATGGCCAGGCACAAAAGGGCCAGCCTAAAAGATATAGATGAAGATGGCATTTCCCGCCTCCTCCAAGCTTTCAATGACAATAAGTAACCCTGAGCTTTCTTTGGAGGCCGGGGAGAACTCAAGTGTTGAGTATTCTTTATTCTTTTTGGGACGTGAGTTCCCAGATCCCAGAGTCCCAGATCCAAAATTTTGTATTCTTTAAAGTGATTAGTGTCCCGGTCCCCGAGGCCGACTGGTCACTTTCAGAAGTGGTTAATAAAGGCTGTCAGAGGGTAGTTGGCCACATCAAGGGGCATCAGCTCGGTATTTGGTCTTCTAACAGGGTGGTCTTCTTGAGGTGCTGCTCAAGGGTACACCTAGCACATTGGAGATAGGGCACCACATTTCCCATTTATGAGGCATGTAGCCTCGGTCCCCGGGGGACCTACTTTCTTCTTTCTCCTCTCTAGCTCTCTTCTCGAGGCCGATTCTTCTGCTGTACATTTTTGTCTTATTCCTCTAACATGGCAGACCTATTTCATCTCCAGGTCTTTTGTAGGGTGGTGCAGGTAGTACCGACCCCCAGATATTGTACTTTTTTAAAACTTGATGTAAATAGGGTTAGGGTTATAAGAGAGTTGTATAAATAGTCAAATCGGCCCATTTCCAAGGGTCGGCAAAATTGATGATTTTGTTGTCCATAGCAATAGAAAAGTAATTTCTATTTTCAAGTTGCAGAGCTCAATGCTCCATTGTTCTGTTCTCAATAGTTAGATGCTCCCCTAGAGCCACCATTGTATCACGCACCAGTGCTTGCTTGAAGGAATATTAATAAAGAAGGAAGAATTCTCGGCAATGATGTTGTTGGCATTCCTACTTCTGAGTTAATAGTATTTCATGTTTTAATGTTCTTTATGTCTTCTACTCTGATATATTAAAGTAGATAAATGACCTCTTTACTCCTGCTACTGATAAAATGCTAGCTGATGGTTATGCATTTCTTCAGTATTTAGTGTAGTCTATCGGAGTATTATCGATGTTCCAGACATTTCAGCATGACTATAGTTAGATGAAATACTTCTAACCCTGCAGGATCTTTTTTTTTTCATTTTGTTTGCTAAGTATAGAATGCTTTGGGAAACCTTAGTTTGATCGAATCTCTAGAGAAAATGAGTTGAAGAAACTAGCTATCCCCCTCGAAAATAGTCACCTCTCCCAACCGAGCCCTGCACCATCGTGACCCAACATCCAGGTGCTTGAAGGCCCGGAGGACTTACCTCCCCCGGACAACCTTTGCAGGTGGAGTTGGCCGGTTTCCCCAGAACCCAGTGACAACTTATGACTATTGGCGGACCCGGTCAGCAAAACCCCGTTAACAGAACCAACACAACCAGTTAAATTGGGCACGACTGAAGTTCTTCAAATTGTTCACCTAGCACAATCTTTGTTAGAAGAGAAGGTACAATTCACTAAGTTCCTGAAAGAGAAAAATATCAAATTTTCATGGTCTTATACTGATATGCCTGGGATGGAACCTAAATTAATAATGCTTCATTTGTCTATAGCTCCTTGTTGTCACTGAGGTTTGCACCCTTGCTGAAAGCTTCTCTAACAGCAACCTAGTGAAACATGGAATCAACCTCCAAGCTGTGGGACTTGAACTACGAGGTTGAATCTCCAGAGAAGGCCGGCTTC
>MU225587.1:200697-211673 GCA_018584345.1 Thuja plicata | reverse complement strand
TAAAATTACTACAAGGGAAGAGAAAACTTCACAATACAGTAATCCAAGCGAAATAGACACAACACATAATGAACCAGAATCAGCTTGATCAATAAGGGGAAAAACATCTACATAGTTATTGATTGCAAAAGAGGATAAACATGAATTACACAAAAATGAGGCACAAGGTAATTACGATAACAGAAAGCTGCCATAGAACCAGAAGAGAAGCAGATGGATGAAGGAATTAGACATAGGAGCAAAAATACTACAAATATCAGACTACCTTCCAACCCTTTGCAATTTCAACCTTTTTCTATATATAGGGCTATGACCATCTTGGGATCCCTTAGGATGCAACAAGCTTCAGATGATCATGAAAACCCTAACCCTAAAACATAGGAGAGAGGAAAAGAGAGAGAGAAGGTGGTCGAGAATGACCGAGTTAAAACAGATATTCATGGATATTTTCTTGACCTTCTCGATCTAGAAACTGAAAAATCAGATTTGGTAGACGGCGGCTAGTAACATTTATGTTTACTCTGAAAGTCGTGCACACCTGTTCAACTATACTTCTCTGCAATAACTACCTCTCTTGTCCATGAACAGTGCATGGCCAAGTGTTCATCTTATCATCACCCAGGACTTCTTCTCCTTCCTCGTGGCACTTTTAGAAACTCAGTCATATATTCTTGGGGATCAACAGACTGCTCTGCGTATGATCTCCTGTGACTAGAAACCCCTCTGATCAATTCTGGAATACGAGAAAATAGGAAACACGGCTGCTGAGTGCTCTCTATGTTAAACTTGCCACCAGAAATTCAAATTCAAAGTCCTGCGACCAAGCGACTAACGTCTAGTCTCTTTGTCGCGAGTATCAGACATTGACCCTGGTTAAATCTCCAGACTTGGCGACAATGGACTTTTTAACCTCTATTTAACTCGAGCCTAAATCCAGCGACAAGGCGACCGCGTGAAATCAAATTCGTGAGTCATTTTACTTAACTCATCATCTGTCTAGCGACCCAGCGCCTAACTGCTACCTTTTACCCGTCACGGCTTGTCGCCTAATCGCCAGATGCTCATGCCTCTTTACAAGATAACATGATAACCCTTAGTCGCTGAGTCGGGTGATCCATCTCCTCTGTCTGGCAATCACCCGACTGAGGACCCACATCACCTGCCATATGCCATCTGTCACACGGCCACTGATTACTTTTCTGCACACTGAGACGCTGAGTCACCTCTCAGTTCTGGCGACAAAGTGACCAAGGGATGGTAGCCAAGTCGGAAGACACAGACAGAATATTCCTTTTGGTCAAGAGACTACGCGACAAAGCAAAAAGAAAAGTTAGGAGATAAAAGGGAATATTCACTGAGGGTCACGTGATCACCCGACTACCACTAGCCCCGTGACAGATGTCATCTTTTCTTTTGTCCATGTAACACTTTCTGAACAACTGATTCATAGCCTTTGCTCAAGCGACATCCCAACTGAAGGAAATCACTTAACATGAAACAATTAGTCGCATGGTTAGGAATGTTATCTCTGAACCACCATTTAATCATGAGACCACACGACTGAAGAAAGAGCTTAACTGTTTGACTGAGCCGATCCAGCGATCACGCGACATGAAGTAGGCGCAAGGTCGGGAGACATTTCTTTGACTTTCTATTTCTTCATGCGATCACCTGACTGAAGGTGGGCCCCGTTCCCTTTAAATCTTATAACATGGAATCAAGTGACAACCCAACTAAAAAGAGATCGCCAAGTCTTGAGAAGCTGAAGGAATATTCCATTTCTTAACAAGACTACGCGACACAAGGCAAAAGCGAAGTCGGGAGATGATTTAGCATATTCGATTCTAATACAGCAATCAAGCGACCTAACTCAAAGCACATGTCCTAAGTAACTTGAAAAAGGTAACGATGAAAAAGAACAGGCCAACGCTTAGGGTTTATTACATCGTTTGCATGAAAGACTAAGGGTTTACAGGGGTTCTGAGGGTTTAGACATGAAGCCTGGAAAACAAGACAGAGGAAACAAGAAAGGGCAGACCAGGCCAATTTGCACAGAAAGGAAAAATGGGCAACACTCCTCAAATTAAACCCGTGAAACAAAAACTAAGAAAGATGCATCCTCATGTTGCATTACTAGTAAAAGTGGAGATAAAAAAATTATTGAAAGTTGGATCCATTCAAGTCATCACTTATGTGGGATGGATTTCTAATGTGGTTCCAGTATCTAAGTCAGATAAATCTATCAAGATTTGTATAGACTTTAGGGACTTAAACAAGGCATGTCCTAAAGATGATTTTCCACTACCAAACATTGATATGATCATAGACTTCACAACAGGCTACCAAATGTACTCACTAATGGATGGCTTCTTAGGCTATAACCAAATTAAAATTTCTCCTGAAGATCAAGATAAGACCACATTTACATGTACATGGGGGACCTTTTTTTGGAATGTTATGCCATTTGGGTTAAATAATGTAGGAACTACATATCAAAGAGCTATGACAACTATATTCCATGATATGATGCATAAAAACATGGAGGATTACATAGATGATACCTTAGCTAAATCAAAAGAAATAAATACTCATATTGATGACTTAAGGAAGATATTGGATTGTATGGAGTAATTTCAACTCAGGATCAATCTAAAGAAATGTGCCTTTGGGGTCCAATCAGGCAAGCTCCTAGGATTTATTGTCTCAGCAAAAGGAATTGAGGTAGACCCTGGCAAAGTCAAGGCTATACTAGAAATTACTCCTCCTTGCAACATTAGTCAAATGAGGAAATTATAGGGGAGACTCCAGTCAATCAGGAGGTTCATGTCATAACTTGTAGATAGAGCACAACCCTTTACCAAATTTCTACATAAAGGTGTCACATTCAAATGGGATGAACATTGTGAAAACAAGTTCAAAGAATTAAAAGAGTACCTGGCTACTCCTCCTATTCATATGGAACCCATTCATGGAAAGTCATTACTCGTATATATTTTAGCTACAGCTACATCATTAGGAGTATTTCTAACACAAGAGGATGAAACCAAAAAGGAAAAATCAATCTACTATATCAATAGAACATTAGTGACTTATGAACTCAATTACAACATAATTGAAAAAGCATGCTTAGCAGTTATCTTTGAATCACAAAAATTGAGACATTACATGCTATCACATACAGTAAGGCTCATTGCAAAGATAGATCCATTGAAGTACCTCCTAATAAAGACAACATTAACAGGATGACTAGAAAAATGGGTCCTAATTCTGAGCAAATTTGACATTGAGTATGTAGACAAAAGGGCTATTAAAGGACTATTCCTCGTAGATCAACTAGATGATTCACCACTCCAAGATGATGAACCTTTAAGGATTGAATTCCCTGATGAAACAATTATGCATCTAACTGAGTATCCATGGAAGATGTACTTTGATGGTTCCTTCATGCAACAAGGCTCTGGTGCAGGGGTTATATTCATAACTCCTCAAGGATACAAAATACCCAAGTCCTATAAATTGATGTTTCCATGCACAAATAACATTTTTGAATATGAAGCATTGGTAAATGGTCTCAAACTTGCTATGGAATGGAAGATTGTAGAGTTACATGTGTATGGTGACTCCCAACTCATTATCAATCAATTCAATAGAGATTATCAGATGAAAGATGAGAAGATGATGCCCTACAAGCAACTAGTAGATGACCTAAAAAAGTACTTTATCTTCATCACATTCCAGCAAATACCAAGAATAGAGAATAACAATGTAGATTCTATGGCTACACTGGCATCCATGTTACAATAGGAGGAACATCAATTCCGCTATGACTTCTTGGTGGAAGAGTTACCCTATCCAGCCCTTGATACCCTTGAATACCAAGTAATATGTGCTTTAGCCACCCAAGACCAATCTTGGTATGCTAAAATCATTACTTACCTGACTAACCAAGCTATACCCAATGACCTATCTAAAAAGGAAAAATGAGCCTTGATTAGGACGTCATTGTGTTATGTCCTCATTACAAATAACTTATATAGATGAGGTCTTGATGATATACTTCTTAGATGTTTAGAACACAAAGAGTTGTATCACGCGTTAAAATAATTCCATGAAGGTGTATGTGGAACACATTCAAATGACTTTTCATTAGCTAAAAAACTGCTCAAAGTAGGCTATTACTAGCCTACAATGGAGAAAGATGCTATTCAATTTTCAAAAACATGTCATAAACGTCAAACACATGAAAATCTCATCCATGCTCCTACCAGAGAACTCATACCATTCGTAACACATTGGTCATTTTAGCAATGGGCCTTTGATTAGGTTGGACAAATATATCCTAATTCTTCAAGTGGACACAAGTTCATCATTACAGCCACTGAGTATTTCACAAAGTGGGTCAAAGTCATGCCGCTAATCAAAGCCACTAGAAAATATGTGGCTATGTTCATATTGAACTACATTATTTGTAGATATGGGATACCCTCTTCCATTATAACATACAATGGGGGCCAATTTAAAAACCAAGACATTAATGACCTTTGCACACAGTTTCACATTACTCAACATTGCTCCTCAGTCTATTATCTTCAAGGTAATGGATAGGCTAAGGCATCTAACAAGAATATTCTTAAAATCTTACACAGAATTGTGAGTAAGTCTAGTAGAGACTAGAATTTACAATTAAATATGGCACTATAGGTCTACAGAACAAGCATCAAAACACCAACTAGAGCCATGCCATTCACCCTAGTCTATGGCACTAAAGTATTACTACCTATTGAGGTTGAAATACCCTCTTTGCATATATCTTTACAAGGTCTTTTTATTGATGAACAATACCACATTGATAGGGTAAATTCTTTAGACTTACTTGATGAGTGCAAACAATAAGAGTTTGATCATCTAAAGGTGTACCAAGCACAAATGTCCAATGGGTACAACAAAAAGGTCAAACCATGAAAATTTCAAGTGGGGGATCTCGTCCTAAAGGAGAATCTTAAGAACCATCCAAACAAAGAACAAAAAGGAAAGTTTGAACCTAACTGGTTGGGACCTTATGTTATTACTACTACTTTTGGGACTGGAGCTTATCAGCTAGCTACACTTGAGGGAGATTTCCTTCCAAATCCTATTAATACTCTATATTTGAAGTGGTTCTATGCTTGATATCTGGCTAGCAGAGCCTATACATTGGAAATCTCAAAAAATACCAAAAAAATTAGAAAATTGATCCTGGAGAAATTCAAAAATAGTGGAAAAAATCCTGAAGAAAAGGTATCCTTGGTGAAAACCTGGCAACGGGTGCCTTGATACTACAAAAACATTCAAAAAAGAAAAAATAGAAAAAATTTTGAAAAAGAAAAAAGTGCCTCAATGAAAACCTGGTAAAATAGGCATCTCGGTAGAAAAAAGAATAAAAAGCTTTGCCGAGTGGTGAAAACCTGGCAATTAGGTGTCACTTGTATTCTGTGCTCTATCTATAAATGCATTTCCAATACTAAACCTTCACAATTACACATGTGCTAAGAGTTGACTTTGTTTCCTTACAAATATCCTATCCTTACTTGGGATTTGTCTACATTTCTGTGTTAGGGAACAAATCATTCTACACTGGGGGCATCTTTGCTAGCCTATTAGGTTGCATCTGCAAAGTCATCCTGGGATAGTTTGTCTTGTGACACAATGCTTCTTGATACTTGCACTAAGATATCACTTTCCCAAAAAAAGGATGACACAAACATTGTAGTCATGTAAATGGTGTTCCTAAACACTACATTGAATTACAAACAGGGACAAGTTTATACATAGACATGGAACGCATATTGCTTCAATTCTGAATTTTTGATTGATGAATCTCTACTGCGCTTGAAAAATGAATCAATAGTATTTATCAATACTACTTAAACATAGTTTGGTCTTGGTTTGATTATCACTCTTTTATGTTTCGATGATGTTTTTACTAGGGGCATATAAGCAGTTATAAGTTTTCTTTGATTGATTCTCAATTGATGGTTGTTATGTATTCTAAGTTAATCCATGACGTCTGCACAAAGACAAAGAGTCAAAAGGATAGGGGGCATAATGTTTTCTTGGTTTTCTACATATTTTGATTGTTCTAAATGATCTTATAAGTTTCACCTAACTTGGATGTTTATGGTAAGAGCTGCCAACGTGAGTGGATAGCCGCATATATCTCGATCTTTGTTATGTGTAAACTACGGTGAGGTTGAAACAATTTCCTTGTCTATTTTCTAAACTTAGATTCTCACTAAGGTATATGGAGCATAGTGTACCCAAGGATATGAATTTTCAAGGTCATTGTGGGTCCAACATCTTACCTTACATAGATTTTGATATAATAAAAGGAAGGTGACTAATTTTTTATCATGGCTTCTATGCCTTTATGGCTAAGTCTATTTCTGACATTACATCTAATAAACATAGTATTCATAATTTCATAATATCAGTGGGTATTAGTGGTTATTGTACTATCAAGTGGTATCCATTCCAAACAAATGCCCAATGATGATAAAGATCTTACAATATCTACAAATCAGTGACAAGTCCTAGGAGTCTGCATGTAGATGCATTTAGAGATTGCATGATTCATTATTACTAAGAAAGAAATAGTATAAGGAATTTGTGCTCAAAATGATTTCTAAATTCACTCATCCAAGTTAATTACATCATCACATATTACTGATATCAATATTGTTGCATATCCATAACATACATTCTACATTCATAAAAAAAAGCATCCAAAGCATTGCATTTTATTTTACATCCTAAACATGCATCCATACATTTACTTTCATAAAGAAAAACTCAAAAACATACATTTGCATATTCACATAGTATCATTTGAAACACGTTTATATCAGTGATAAATCCAAATGCATAAATGATGTCATCATCTACAATCTAACTCATCATGAGACCAAGATACACATAATCACATGTGCATCAACATCTATCAAAGCAAAGAGAACTCATGAAACATGACAGAATCAGAAACAACTACATCACATATATATATATATATCAAATCATGGTACAAATCAAACAATATGGCACAAGTCTACACAAAGAATATCAGAGTATTAGAATGCATCAGATATAAATGTATAAGTGTCATTGTACAAAAGAATGATCTCAAAAGGATCCAGATATACAATATGATCTCAAAAATATATGACAAAGTACAAAACCAATTCTAACTCCCCCCTCTCCCTGATCTGGAGGAGGAGGAGGTGGTACAAATGGAACTACTGGAGGTGGCATAGCCCCCTCTGACTAATGTGCCAACTGTGAGAAATATGTGGCTCTCTATTTCTCTGGTACTACAGCATGATATAAGGCATAAAAGTATGTCACTCTCTATTCATGTTGTACTGTAGTCCAAGCATGTGTATCTCTCTCTGCTCTAAGCCTCTCCAAATGTGTATCTCTATAAGCAAGCAATGCATCCACTATAGTGATCCTGACATCTTCTATGGTGAGCCTAGTCTCTAATACAGTAATCCTAGCCCTGAGATGCTCTCACTCCTACTCACACTAAGATAAGGGATCTTCATCCCTGTCAGAACCCCTACCAGAATCCTACCCTAAGGGCCTATCCTGAGACTTGTCCTATGGCCTCTACTACTGCTACTATTTTCTATGCTATCTCTACTTCTCCCCTATGAGTAAAGGACCTGGATGCATCCTAGGAGCAAAAAATATGAACTGGGTGTGTCGACCCTCTCCAGTGCCACTGACCACCTCTCCAATACCACCCACTACACCCCCACCCCTATTGTCTCTGCTATCATCACCATCATCTAGAGGAGGGCACCTCCCATCTCTACCTCCATCTCGCCCTCTATCCCTACCACCAGCACTCCTATCTCTCTGCGCTCCTCCCCTACTTCTGACAAGATGGTCCTCGGCAGGATCATAATCTATAGGATCCTCAATGCGAGGAATGGCCTCATCTAGTGTTGTAAACTAAGGAAAGGGATGCTAAAGCATCTGTGCTACATATCCATCAGAGTATCCTGCATCTACAACATCTAACCAAAGGTCCTAGGAGACTCTGACTATATCTTTGATCTCCTAGTGCGTGATCTTATACCTCAACCGAGGTCCCCAATCTGGTGTCTCATCTCTGACCCTGGCATATATAGTCAAATCCTGACTCCTTCCCTGTACTCAGCTAAACTGTCTCAAAACGCAATTATGCATGAACCGCTCTATGATATATCAGGTCCTGTCGATCAAGTATCTACTCTAAAAGAAGAATGGCATATGTCGTCGGTTAGATCCCCACTCCTCGCAATCCAAGTACTGTCTCCATACTACTGTTGTCATATCATCGAATAGGCGACACCAATACTCTACCTTGCCCAAATGAGGCTACTGAATAAGGCCTATATACATGTACACATATAGCTACTCTAGTGCCCTCTACCTATCTACAATAGGTCGTGTAACTGGGATATTCTCCCAGGCCCAGATCTGAAGAACCAGTATCCCAACAGTCATACTTCAGGAATAATGATATAAATCTCATGGAGCTCTCTATAAATATGGGTGAGAATAAAACTACCCCATGAAAATCTGCGTGCAAAAACAACCATCTTCTCCAACATATCTACCCATCCTACAAGAAAACCATGCTTCCCTCTGTCTGGCTTCAGGATGCTCCCAATCAATCTGGCTAAATATACAGATAGGTGATCATAGTGATCACACATGTAATCCTAGGTAATGTATCACTACGCAAGGGTATCATCTTCGAAGAAATGATGAGCAACACCAATGGAAATGATAGATGTCACCTCAAATTGCACCTCGCGACCCATCACTGGAACTCATAGTATCTGCCACACATCCTCTAGTGTGACGATCATCTCCCCAGTCGAGAGATGGAAGGTGTTGTGCTCTGAGTGCCATCTCTTGGAAAGAGAAGTCAACAACCCTTGATTCACCCTAATGTCAGGTAAATCTATCAAGTACTATAAAATGACTCGAGCTACTATATCTAGCTCATCATCTATAAACTACCACACTAAGGCAAGGACACATCCTGGGTATGGACTATGGAAAGCTAATACCTCAAAATAGACTTGTTTTACACAAAGACAGCAATTACCAAAGACAAATCAGTGGTCTATCTATGACAAAAATACAGAAACATAATTAGTTAAGTGATTCAAGGTTCGCAGAAGGAAAATGGTTCCCATTTGATAAAAATCCTAAGTCTAAACACAAGATGTGATCCCGGATATATAGGGTGTGATCTCTTTACCAGATGTGATCCTTGAAAAAAAAGATGCAATGGGGCATGTGAGGTGTGATCTTGTAAATCCCTTATGTGACCCCAAAAATGGGGTATGATCCTAAATGGTAGGGTATGACACAAACCTAATTTCCTATCCTAAACTGCAGCATACGACACAAAATTTGGCAAATAGGATACGATCCAAAAAATACTGGATGCGATGCAGGAATCCTGGATAGCAGGGTGCGATCCAAGAAAACCAGATGCAACACAAGTTCAATAGGGTGCAATCCAGAATCCCAGATTCGACCCAAAATTCAAATGGCTACAACAACTACTAGAAAGCATGAAAATGAAAATTGCAAAATTCATGAGGTATTTTTATGAGTACTTATCGGAGGTGCGTAGTTATTTGGGCACTGATGTCAATAGCTAAGCTCAAAACAATGCTTCCTGATCGGGACCACCATCTTCTCTACAAAGCTCTAAAATTTACTATGGGTAAAAGTGAAAATGAATAGTAAAAGAGTGATTTTTGAGATATATATTGGCTTTTTAAGCATTTTAGAGGCTCCAAAACTCCTTCCAGGCACCTTAAACTCCATTTGTGTTCTCTTTTTTGATAAATCAAGAACAAAATTGAAGGCGTCTATGCCATTTTACATAGTACAGTACAAATTTTGTGCCAAATCCTGAAAATGCAGAATTGCTCCATATGTTCGGAAACTCAGTTTCCTAGGTTCTATATCGTCAACATTGCACATTTCATCAAAAATCTTGGTCCGACATCATTTTATCAGTCTCACCACTCACATTTTCATGCAATCTTTTCATCTAATCCATTCTTTCTTGCCCTAACTGCTCACTACAAGTGCTACATCATTTCCATAGAGGGATTTTATTCTTTCCTTCGATTTCGTTCTTGAGGGGGCATGATCACACTATTATCAATTAAATTATTACTCAAAAGAACATTTAAATCAACTTCGTTATCAAAAAACTAAAAGACATGATGACTCCTTGACTAAGTTGGAACTGTTGGTGATGAAGGGTGCTCCCCTTAATACCATAAACACATAACAGAAACAGAGAAACAACAAAAATTTGCAAGAACAAAAAATGGGCTTCTTATTATCTCCACAAATGTGGAATTACAAACTTTCAGAATTACAATATGCAAAACCACATGGGCATTCCCCTTACAATATTTTGTAGGACAAAGCCTTGAATTATTACCCAGATCCACCCAGAACTGTCTTAGAAAACACCACGGGCCTTCCTTAAATAGGCAATTTTCCACCACCCGAGAAGGTTCCAAAAATCTAGCCATTAAGGCCGACTACCCTAAGCATTTAATTATTTTCACTTTTATTACAAAAGGGTCGGCTTTAAATATTTACAAAATAGGAGATTAGGTAGCCCAACTTTCGGAAGCCATAACTTTTGAACCGTAGCTCCGATTGGCTATTATAACCACTTTCCGGAAAGGGAAGATCACGATCTACAGTGTTTGACTAGCAAAGTGCAAGTCAGCTGGGGGTTCGACCTCGATCCAGAGCTTCTAAGGTCTTGAAAATTGAGCTCAAAGGTTTTGCACCCTAAAATCTCAACAGTAAATCCTTAATAACTTCGCCAATACAGATGATCTGGCAATGAAATTCAACTAGAATTCTTATATGACTAAGATGAACCTTCACCTGGAAAATTAGAA
>MU225587.1:166035-198496 GCA_018584345.1 Thuja plicata | reverse complement strand
GAAGACATTTTAGAAGCCTATGCAAGCTGTGGAGTCCATACATTGAGTACTCCTATAAGTTGCTTTGTAAATGCATCATTGCTTAAATTGTTGAAAACAGTGTCACTGTGAAGAATCTTTGCTATTTTCCAAAGGAAGCCTATCTAATTTTTATATATGTGTTGTACAAGGATAGGGAGTGTCTGAAATTGTGATTTATTCAAGGGGTCTTTTGGTGAAAACAAAAGTTATACACCTGTTTGTCTCGCTGCTGTCACAGAGTTACAATTTTGCATTGGCAACATTTGGCTACATTGTGCATTTTGGTCTAAAAGGTGTTGAAACTAAAAAGTATTGATTGGAACATGTCATACATGATAAAAAAAACCTATTGAAGCCTTGAAACCTCTTAGAGTTGACTATTTGTGGATTTTGCATATCAGGACCTAGAAGGGTCACTTGGAACACATTTACACTATTGCTCATTTTGGGTTGTTTATTGGTTCACCACCCTGATCTCTGCATCAGGCCTTATTAGAGGATTTAGAACATTCCAATCTGAATGTCACTTTATTCAAGGATTTATACAATGACTATTAGGTCAACCTGGTTAAAGGATTTAAACTGATACAATGGTTAGAAAGTAATCAGCAGGTGTGATGTGATTCATACAACTTACTTTACCAATCCAGATCCAATTCAGCTCTAATGCTAATTTACTGAGTGGCCTCCATTCTCAATTCAATCTCCAGATCTACTTGGAAATCTGTCAAGCAATCTCTCTATGCTTCTCTGCTCAGCCTTCTTTGCTAGATCATGCCAATCAGTCAATTAACCATCCAATCCTCTTGCATATAACTCCTTACACTGCATACTTCATGAATAACCCTTTCAGGGTATCATATACCTCTTCATCTAGGTTAGAAAAATATTTTGCTGCTTAATCAAGATCATAGATCTTAGGTTAGGTCAGATCCAACAGATCTTTCCATTATTACATTTAATTTATTTCTCCAATACAATCACCAATTAAATCTTGAATCCATGCGTTAATAATGGTTTCTTGTGCATTTAATTAATGTGGACCAAAATTAATTATCCATAATAAAATTCACATATTCCAATAAATTCACTTATGTCAACCAGAGATCTCAAATCTCATTAATTACCAAAATATTATTGCTAGGCCAACACTGTGTTCTTCCGCTCGGTCACCTCTATATTCCTCAACATTTCACTGGTGCTCGGCCATCACTGGCTTTGCTCGGCATCGACTTCACATTGCTCGACATCAACTTCTCAGTGAATTGTCAGTGAAAGATAAACAACATATCACTTTGCCAATGTGCCAAATGATCAAGTACCCTTGTGTTTACCCATAACTCAACCGTTTCCCTTGTTCTTCTTGTTATCCTTTTCTTCAAATCTTCTTCATCAATCAATAGATATGGTACTCAAACAGATAGCAATAGTCTCACCAGTCAAGGTTTGACATCAATGACAAAAAAATAATTGTTTTCATTGTAGCTTTCCAGCAATCTCCCTCTTTGGCATTGATGGCAACACTAAACAATAAAACAATAATTTTCAACCATAGTTACCATACAATCCAAAAAGTCTACCTGTGTTCCTTGATATGAACAAATCTTCATTAATGTCTTTAGCTTCATTTTGGTTCTCATCTTGTAAAACTTTTCTCCCTCTATGTCTATGATCTCACTGATGTCTATATGTTTCTGTTCATCAATCTCTTTCTCTAAGTAGTAAACTCTCCCTCTTTCAGTAAGCTTCTCCCTCTTTGACAACAATGCCATAGACATTGACGTCTTCAGCATGTAGATTATTTTTTTCTAAACTCTGTATCATGTTGTTCCTGTCATCTTGCTTATGATTGATCCTCTTTTCTATCTTAGTTTGTCTTTCACAATTTTAGGCAGCATCCTAAAGTGTGATTGCCTGTGCATCAATGTAAAAAATATTCTAAATATAAAATTTGATGCAATAGTACCATTCTGAACTAATTAGCCTTAGTTATGGGAATCACCCCTAATTTACCTTACAGATACTCATGAGCATCCTTGGATAGTGCCTTTGTAAATATGTCTGCTAACTGTTCCTTAGTGTTCACATATTCCAGTCTCACTTCCTTCTTCTGAACTAGCTCCCTCAAGTAATGATACTTTATAGCTATATGCTTTGTCTTAGAGTGCATTATAGGATTCTTAGAAATATTAATGGCACTCGTGTTATTACAATATATGACTACTGGTTCTGTGATCTCTTCTTTCACACCTTTCAGTAGTATCTTCAACCACACAATATTAGAGCAATTAACTGTTGTTGCCACATACTCGGCTTTAGCTATAGATTGTGAGGTGTAGTTTTGTTTCTTGCTTGTCCATGAAACTAATCTTTTTCCCAAAAGAAATGCTCCTCATGTGGTGCTTTTTCTATCATCAATATTTCCAGCCCAATCAAAATCAGTATAAACTCTGAGTTCAAATTTATCATTCCTTTTGTAATACAGACCATATTCATCTATTCCTTTCAAATATCTCAGAATCCTTTTTACTCCCATCATATGAGTTTCCTTGGGATTGGAAGAAAATATAACAACAATTCCAATAGCTAATGCAATATCAAGTCTACTATGTACAACATATTATAGCTTTCCAATCATTAATTTGTACAGTGTTTGATTTACTTCTTTTGTCTCATCATTTTTAGTTAACTTCTATCCAGTAGCCATAGGTGTACTTACTAGTTTTGAATCTTCCATTCTAAAAAATTTTAGTATCTCTTTGACATATTTTGATTGAGTAATATAGATACCATTCTTCATTTGATATATTTGTAAGCCAAAAAAAAATTTATCTCACCACACATAGACATCTCAAATTCAGTTTGCATCTCCTTTGCAAATGCTTGGCATAACATATCTTGTCCAAAAAATATAATGTCATCAACAAAAATTTCAGCTAATAAAGTACCTTTACTTTGCTCTATCTTCAAATACAGATTGTTGTTGTCATTGGTTCTTGCAAATCCAGTCTTCATCAGATAGTTGTGCAATCTCTCATACCATGCTCTTGGTGCTTGCTTTAGTCCATATAGTGCTTTGTGTAATTTGAAAACCATATTCCTTTTTCTTGGGTCAACAAATTCATCAGCTTGTTCAATGTATACTTCTTATTTTAATATCCCATTTAGAAATGTTGACTTTACATCCATTTTATAGACTTTAAATCCTTTGTAGGCTACATATGCAAGTAAGGTTCTTACACCTTCCAATCTTGCAACTGGAGTGAATGTCTCTCCATAGTCAATTCCTTCCTCTTGTGCATAACCCTTGCATACCAATCTAGCTTTATTTCTTGTTACCTCTCCATGTTCATTTAGCTTGTTTCTGAATACCCACTTAGTACCAATTACATTTTTATCATTTGACCTAGGTACAAGTGCCCAAGTATTTTTCTGTTCAATCTCTTTGTTCATGGCTTGAATCCAGTCTTCATTGTCTAAATCATTTTTTACTGTTTTAGGCTCAAAATCACATAACAAGCAGGTATCTTTTCTCAATTTTCTTCTTGTCATGACTGCAGAGTCCTTTGCTCCTATGATTTGATCAGGTTTATGGTGCCTTCTTACATACTTTTCCAAAGTACATTCTTTCTCTGCTTAAGATTGATCATTCATGTTCAATTCAGGTTGAAACTGTGACTCAACATCTCCATCAGATAGCTAGGCAGTCACCTCCTGTTGCCCGACAATTTCATCCTATGAATCGACAGGTGCAGACTGTTGCTCAGCAACTTCATTTTTTAGTTTCAGGTAATTCATTAGAATCTTCCTCATTAGGAGAGGTGAATGATTTTTAATTCTCAGGCTCATTCATGCTTTCAGCTTCATTTATTTCTGCATATTCATCAATTCTAACATTTGCACTTTCCACAATTTTACTAGTGTTAGAATTAAAACACTTATATGCTTTGCTTTTAGTTGAATATCCAAGAAATATGCCTTTCTCACCTTTAGCATCAAGTTTTCCATTTTTTTATCCTTCAATATGAAACATCTACTTCTAAAGACTTTAAAATAGCTTACAGTACGTGCATATCCATACCATAGCTCATAAGGTGTAGCATTTGTACCTTTCTTGATCTGTACTCTGTTAAGGGTATAAACTGTTGTACTTACAACTTCTCTACAATATTTCTGTGCAACATTTTTCTCCATCATTAGTGTTCTGACACAATCCATGATAGAAAAATTTATTCTTTTAGCTATACCATTCTGTGGTGGTGTCCTAGGTGCGGACATCTATCTTTTTATCCCTCGGTCATTGCAAAAATTGTTAAACTCATTAGAAATAAACTCGCCTCCTCTGTCAGATCTCAGACATTTCAGAATTTTACCTGTCTCCTTTTCAACTTTTTCCAAGTACCACTTAAACAGCTGGAATGCATCAAATTTTTCCTTAAGAAACATAACATTCATCATTCTAGAGTAATCATCAACAAATAAGATAAAATATTTTTCTCCATAGTAACTTTTCTCACTAATAGGTCCACAAAGGTCAGTATGAACCAATTCTAGAATTTCCTTAGAAGTGTGAGTTTTTCTCTTGAAACTAGATTTAGTCATTTTGCCCAATTGACATTGCTTGCACATTGCATTTTTAGGTTTCTTTAACTTAGGCAGCCTTCTAACCTTTTTCAATTTGCTTATGCTTACCAAGTTATCAAAGTTTACATGAAATAACATTTTATGTCATAACCAAACATCACTATATTGTGCAATCAAGAATGTCTCATCACCTAAGTCTAAATAAAACAAGTTATCTTTTGTCTGCTCACCACTTCCAACTAAATCTCCATTGGCATCATAGATATTTTCGTTCTTGTGATGGAATTCAACTCTTTAACTAGAAGTATTCAGCTATGCAACACTCAATAAGTTATACTTAAGATCATCAACCCAATATACATCATCACATCTAATTTTTTCAGTCAATTGAATTGATCCTTTCCCTTTACCACAACATGGTGTATCATTTCCAAATTTAACATAACCACCTTTACAGTGATCTAAGGTTTCAAATTTATCTTTATCACCGGTCATGTGATGTGAACAACCACTATCAATAATCCAACAATCACCTTTACTCATATAAGAAATTAGTGCAATTTTCTCATCATCATCAGAATCATCTTTAATTGTAACATACACAACTTCTATATCATTTTCATCAGATTTATCAGATTCATTGTCAGAAGCTTCTTCAGCTATATAGAAATATTCTTACGTTTTTCTTTGTAATCCTTGTACTTCCTGAAGTTTTGATCATCCTTTCTGTCTTTATACTTTTTGTGTCTTCTTTCATCTTTGTCATTCTTATCAGGACATCTTGCAGAAATATGACCAACTTTGTTACATAAAAACAAATAATAGAAAGTTTACCTTTGAATTTTCCTTTTCCTCTAGATAGTCTTCTTGCCATAAGTGCCTCAAGTTCTTCTAGATCATCATTAGAAGTGTCACTATTACTATCCACACATTTCTTTCCTTTGTTTGATTTTTTGAGGACCATCTAGGACTTGAATGTGGTTTCAATGGCTTGTGGAGTATAGTTATCAAAATTTGACATCTCAAATGCAGTAAGTCTGCCTACCAAACTTTCCAAAATCAAATTGTTGTTAGGAGTACATCTCAATTCTTGAATTGCAGATACTCTAATAGCATAAATAGGAAGAAGTGTTCTAGTACCTTTCTCATTATGGTGTTATCATCAATGGTTCCTTTAGCTCCTCTAATAGCATTTACAACTTCCTTTATCCTACCATAATATTGAACTATATTTTCTCCTTCTTGCATTTTCATTTCATCAAACTTACCTCTCAAGCTTTCAGAGTTGGCTCTTAGCACATTTTTGTCACCTCTATAGATGGTTTCAAGGGCATCCCACATTTTATTTGTGTTTTTATAGTTCTTTATGTCTTCAAACTCATGATAGTTCAGGGATGATGCAATCTCCAACATTGCTTGATTATGTTCTTGCTTTTCTCTTAATTGTGCAGCATTGAGAACTCCTATAGGGGCTACATATTCTTGATCAAAATAATGTTTAGCAGGGTCACTAATACCAACTAGGTGAAATTTCATCAAAATTTTCCATGCAAGAAAGTTATCCTTGTTCAACTTTGGTACCTCCCTTTTATACATCTTGATCTTTTTCTCCAAGTACCTTCACACTGGTTTCAAGAGAACTAAGCTCTGATACCAATTGTTAGAATGAATTCAAAATATCTGAGAGGGGGGTTGAATCAGTTATCCTCAGGTCTAGATGTGCCCATTTAAACTTTATACCAATTTTAACAACTCAGATCTGCTCGGCAGCAATAACATAAAAGTGTGCAGTTTACTATACTAATGAAATAAGCTTGCAAAAACTTAACAGTAAAACACAACATAAAAATTCACACATTTTGACACCATGATTTAACGTGGAAACCCAATATGGGAAAAACCACCAGTAACATGCTACCAAAATTTCACTCTTCTGAAGTGAGCTTTGTTAGGAGCCAACCCTGTTAAAGGTTACAAAACACACTGTCAAATGTGACCTGGTTAAAGGATTTAATCATTCTGTCAGGAGTGGCCTTATTAGAGGACTTAGAACATTCCAATCTAAATGTCACCTTGCTCAAGGATTTATACAATGACTTTTAGGTCAACCTGGTTAAAGGATTTAAGCTGATATAATGGTTAGAAAGTAATCAGCAGGTGTGATCTGATTCATACAACTTACTTTTCCAATCCATATCCAATTCAGCTCTAATGCTAATTTACTGAGTGGCCTCCATTCTCAATTCAATCTCCATATATGCTTGGAAATCTGTCAAGAAATCTCTCTCTACTTCTCTGCTCAGCCTTCTTTGCTAGATCATGCCAATCAGTCAATTAACCATGCAATCCTCTTGCATACAACTTACACTGCATACTTCATGAATAACCCATTGAGGTTATCATGTACCTCTTCATCTAGGTCAGACAAATATTTTTCTGCTTAATCAAGATCATAGATCTTAGGTTAGGTTAGATCCAATGGATCTTTCCATCATTACATTTGATTTATTTCTCCAATACAATCACCAATTAAATCTTGAATCCATGCATTAATAACAGTTTCCCATGCATTTAATTAATGTGGACCAAAATTAATTATCCATAATAAACTTCACATATTCCAATAAATTCACTTATGTCAGCCAAAGATCTCAAATCTCATAAATTACCAAAATACTTTTGCTTGGCCAACACTATGTTCTTCCGCTTGATTGCCTCTATATTCCTCAACATTTCACTAGTGCTCAGCCATTGTTGGCTTTGCTTGGCATCAACTTCGCATTGCTCGACATCAACTTCTCAATGAACTATCAGTGAAAGATAAACAACATATCACTTTTCCAATGTGCCAAATGATCAAGTACCCTTGTGTTTACCCATAACTCAACCATTTCCCTCGGTCTTCTTGTTATCCTTTTCTTCAAATCTTATTCATCAATCAATAGTTATGGTACTCAAACAGATAGAAATAGTCTCACCAGTTAAGGTTTGACATCAATGACAAAACAATAATTGTTTCTATTGTAGCTTTCCAACAAATCTGAGGGCATGATTATGGAATTCTTCAAACTCCTCCTAGACAGGAAGCAATAGATCAGTTTTAGTGTTTAGTTTGAAACCCTTTCTTTTTATGCTTTTTCACCAATATAATGATCTATTGAAGTGTCGTGTTGCAAATAACAGGTCCACAAATTAACACACACAAGAATTACTTAAGCAAATTAATCTACAAAGAATAATTATAAAGGACTAACATAAAAGATATATCAACTGAATCCAATAATATCTATCTCATATAATAAGACCACATATACAACTGATACCCAAGGTATACAAAAGAATCAACATCCACTGCACAAGTCGCAAGGTATGCAATAATAAATAATAATACAAAACATCCTCTAAAAGGATATTAACCAACATACACATATGGTACAAGAATACAACTCATGAAACTGAACAAGTCTCCAGAAGAATAAGAAGATAGTACTGCAACAATGATCATCCAAGCATGAAGAAGAACGTCAGATCTCAATGGTAATAAGAATCACTACCACCCGACCTTGTGGAACCAAAGGTCCACTCCCACTGTGCTGAGGAGATAATATGAGGCCCACTCACACAGGTATACAACAAGAAGGTATCATCAAAGGTATACAAGACATCATAAAGAAACACATAGGAATATCCTAGAAGCTCTCTGTGAGGAACCTCCTTACAGCAATATGGTGAGAATGCACGAAATCACAGAATATAGAGCAATAGCAGAATGCAAAATGAATCTATTGATCGCGGGCCACTTCGAGGGGGTAACCTCCTTTGAGCAAGCTCAATACAATAAATTCGTCGGTCTCCAGCAAAGGCCTCAATCTACTCTTATATACTAAGTACGATCTAGAAAATTAATACTACCTATGCATGTGGGATAATAAAATATACTCACGGGACGACTTACAAAGCATATGCGTCCAACAACACTATACTAACCAAATAAACAGAAGGAACACACAGGTTCCTAACACTCTCTGAAACAAAAAATAAATCTACACAATACCAGAGGCACCCAATGTTAGAATAACTGAGAGGGGGGAGGGGGGTGAATCAGTGACCTTAAAAATAAATACAACCAAAACTTATATCTAAAATACAATATCCTCTAGTTATCTTTCAGTCTATTAAGATGTATGCCTTAAATAGATTTATCAAATATATACTATTTGGTAAGATATACTATTTATCTTTTCTAGCTTTTACCGAGTAGAAGCAATTTAAGCTTAGTGTTTACCAGCCAATCCAATTTTAGTAATGTGTAAAGTAAACTATCAATGAAATGAAAGAAATACACTGACACATGGATTTTTAATGTGGAAATCTTATTAAGAGAAAAACCACTTGGAACTAGTAACCCAAATTTTTCACTCTTCTGAAGTGAGCTCTGTGAAGAGCCAACCCTGTTAAATGTTACAAACACACTGTTAAGTGCGACCTTGTTAGAGGACTCAAATCTAAAAATTTGTCTTTTGACCTAGCATTTCACTATGTTGTCAAAAATAAAACCTTTTGATACTCTTGAGTATCTCAATACAATAAGGATGGTTAAATCCCACTCGGTTAAGAAATTTTTTGAATCAATGGTTAAACTGAAATGGTAAATGATCTGTTCAATAATACAACTTTAACTTTTAGATTTTTAGATCTGTTGTAAGTCCAATAATACCTCTCTAGTCAATATGCTCTTCAGTTCCTTTGCTCCCTTCTTTGTTCTGCTTGATGAATGCTCTATCCTTTGTTGCTTGGTGTCTGTAGAATTCCTTGGCTCTGTTCTTCAACCTGTATGATCAGATTTGCATGAAGACTTCTATCTTCAATAGAATTATATTCAACATTCCTCTTTTCATAATGAATTAATTTTCTATTTATATAGACATGATTTAGCCATTCAATCTCATTATTTTCATCGTAGATCACTTCTTGATCTGTAAAACTTGACATTCTTTCTTTAATCCTGTAAAGCTCTGCCTCAGTTTTATTCCACAAATTTCTCCATGATAGCTGTGAATATAATGTGCTTTAAATATTCCTCTTTGTTTTAGTTCAACTGATTTTTAATAATAAAGCAGTAAAGCAATCAATCAGTCAATCTATATATAGCTCCTGCTAGCTAAGTGTTTTGTCGTTCTTTATCTTAAGCTCTGATCGGTGATCAACTTCAGTTAGCTCGGTCATTGACTTCTGTTACGCTTGGTAACAACTTCAGTTAGCTTGGTGAGAACTCTAGTTATTCTTGGTAAATATCTCTTTCTCGATAACCACTTGCTCAGTTACTGTAGTGCTTGGTATACACAATGAACTGCTTGGTGTTCACTGTCCATCAGTGTGCACTATTTGTCAGTGTTTACTGTCACTCAGTGTATACTAAAATTTTATCTTTTAGCGACCACATAAACTTTGTCCCTTCAACTCTTTTAAGTTTATTACAATATGTGTATGACCAATCAAAATATATAAATTTGACATCAATGAAAATACAATACATTAACTGATTTAATGTCTTGCATTCAATTTTGCACTTGGTGATCATCAACTTATCATCTTCAAACATTTAATCAGTTATAGTTCATCAATCTCTCCCTTTGGCATTGATGGAAAAACAATGTAAATATGACATATCATACCAAACTTATTGTTCTATAACTAATTAAAATATTTGACTCTCGGTAAGCTCTTTTAGCTTAGATTTGATTCTTAAAGTGTGCTTTCCCTTTCTTCATTTCCTTCAATGGATAGGTGTAGCAATTCTATCTTCTGCTTTTGTCTCTCCCTTTCTTTTAGAATCTCTTCTCTTCATCATCATTGGATCTTTCTCTCCCTTTGTAGAATCTTCTTTCTTTCATATTTTCTCTCCCTTTGACTAAATCATGATAGATATTTCATTTCTCTCCCTTTGTATGTTCCTCTCCCTGATGGATATTTCTCTTCTCCCTTTGGATGATCATGATAGATATTTCAATATTGAATATCTCTCTCCCTTTTGTTAGGAATAAAAGTCCACAAGATAAATGAGAGGGGGGGGATGAATTAGTTATGATATAGATTATTAAACTTTAAACTTTATAAACCAAATTTGTAAATGTAAATGATAACACAGCAAATTCCAACACCATAACACCATACTTGTTGTCAAGGAAACCCTGTTAAAGGTAAAACCCCGATGGGATTTAACACCCACAAATAATGTACTGAGAGTATAGTATCCCTGTTAAAATATTTAGCCTTGTTAGGAGCTTGTTACAACATTACAGTACACAGTCCCTTTTAGGAGACAGACCCTATTAGGAGTCAAGAGAAAATAGTAGGCTCACTGCTAAGGCACACTACCCAAAGAAGGTTAAAGCCACCCTCAAGGATTCACAAGCTAAACAAGTGTATATAGAAAATATACAATCTAGTGAACTGTCTAATAGAAACTATCTTTGCTTGGTCAGTTCCAATGAAGTACTCTTCTCATCAACTCTGCTATACATCCAGCAATCAAACAAACCTCACAACTTTCACTTCTTTTTCTTTTCAATCTCTCTCACATATTTTCAAAAGAAAAGATCACTCATATATACCCTCTTACAATAATTCATTAGGTCAAACATTTAAGCTTTCCTAATACACAAATAATTAATTAGGTCAGCCAATTAAGGTTTTCAAATATACAAATAATGGTTTAAACCCTTGCTAAGATACACACGGTACCTATAACAAGTAAACATAAAATATAATCCATCACTTATACTTCTAGATCCGCAATCCATGCTCACAATTCATTTTACATGCTACATGTCTGAAGTTGGCCACTAAATAGGTCCTCTTCATAATACATGCCACAGCTGATGTCACCAATAACCAAAAACAATCAAACTCAACCCATTACTCCAAAATATGTCGGCTATCCACCAGTAATCTCTCTTGATTTGAAATATCTTTTCCAGAAAGATATACCCAAAACACAGAGACCTGCTCTGTCCAACATCACAGTTACAGTCCAAAAACCAGGCTTCACCAAATCAATTGTAACATCTGCAATATGAAACATAAATCCATGAGACCTTAGGGATAAGGTAAAAACACATTCTTCTACATAAATCCAACTTTGATCATTTTGAATGATCCATACAATGTTTATACACTTCTGTCAGTCAGATAAACAGTCTTTCTTCTCCACAGAAATATATGTTGACATCAGTGACAAAACATGAATATCAACAACATGATCAGTACCAAAAATTGATATCATCCAAAAATCTCCCCCTTTGGCATTGATGGCAATATATGGGAAAATCCATATGCATCAACCCAAAAGTACTCTCTCAATACAATCTACTTAATATCCTCAACACAAATCTCTCAAAATAGTAGGGATTTTCACATAGATACCTTCCCCCTTTGGCAGCAATGGAAAACGGTGCCATAAATTATCTGTAGTCTTCTGTAAGGTGTAGCTTTTTCAAATCTTTATGTCCATCAACTAGGTGCAAGATCACCCAAATGTACTCCATAGTATTTTCCTGCGATCACTCCCCCAAAGGAGTAGATCCATAAATCAAATCCAGAGAATGATATAGCTCTAAGATGATGACATGTAACTGATTGAATGTTTGAAGATGTTGATTTGATCACCAAAATGAAGAAGGATAATGCAAGACATTAAATTAGTTAATGGATTGTATTGTCATTGATGTCAACATGATATAATCTAATCGGTTATAATCAAAGTGTCAAAGAATTCATAGAATCAGAGAGATATAGATTATGCTTTTTGTAATGCATAAAAGACAAAGCATTCACTATGTGACTACAAACATCGATGGTCAGTGAAACCCGACGGATATAGATCACTAGCAGTCAAGTCACAGTGATGCCCGAGAAAGAACATTGATGAGCATTACCGATAAGAAGAATCACAAGCATACCCGACAGCCATAAACATAATGTAAATTGACTGAGAAGCCCAAGGAGAACTAGAGTGTTGATCGATGCTATCACAGATTTAAATACCAAAAATAACTAAAGTTTAGAAATGACAAAATATCTAGCTGGTACAGCTAAATATAGACTTAACTGCTTGTTATCATTGTTTTTATTTACAAGATAAGTCAAAGATAAGTCAATGATTTAAAGTTGTTTTGTCCAGTTGGCAAGAAGATCTCAGTGAGATAAAATAGGAGTTTTGCTTTAAATCTAATTGGCTAAGATTGTGGATCATGCCAAGTTCAAGAAAATCAAGAACCTAACAATGGTGATATCATGTCTATTTAAGAGACAAACTTGATTCATTACGGATTGAGGGGAGTGAATGAAAAATAGGATGCTAAAGAGAAACTTCACACAGTGCTGATCAATCAAGCTGAGGAAAGACCTAAAGTTTTCTGGGGACACTGAGCAATAGAGCACAACATCACCGAGAAGAATCAAAGTGGAGCAAAGTTATAACAAAGATATATATTGATCAGATTATTTTATGAGATTATAATAGATCTTAAAATCTGAAAGTATAAGTTGTATATGTGATTAGATCATACAGTTTCAGTTTAACCATTGATTCATAAAGTCTCTTAACTTATCAATATTTAAAGATCATTTCTATATTGAGATACATCCAAAGGAGTATCAAAAATTTTGATCATGAAGATAGCATGAGATGCCAGATACCTATTGATAGGCCAAGTGAGTGTTTGATCAAAGAAGGTAGCTTAGAGATGCCCGATATCAAGTGAAAGACTAAACTTTTAAATCCTCTAACAAGGTCACACCTAATAGTGTGTTTGTAACCTTTAACAGGGTTGGCTCCTCATTGAGCTCACTTCAGAAGAGTGAAAAATTTGGGTTACCGGTCCGAAGTGGTTTTTCCCCTAATTGGGTTTCCACGTTAAAACTCCATGTGTCAATGTGTTTATGAGTCATTACTTTAGTGTTTTGCATTACACATAACTTAATTGGATTGATTGGTATACTCTAGATGATTTATTTTCTTTTGGTAAATTAACAAACTTCTTTTCGGTAAACATACAGTAGAAGGTTTTACAAGGCATTCCGAGCAGTAGTAATTTGATAAAAGTATTTGGACACATTCATCTTATAGGACTAAAGATAACTAGAGGCTTAATATTGTGGTACTAAGTTTTAAGGGTTGATTATTAGAATATTTTTGAGGCCACTGCTTCACCCCCCTCTTAGTTTTTACTAACAATTGGTATTAGAGCTTGTGTGCTTAGAAAGGGAGTTTAAAAACTCAAGCAAAAGATCACAAGATGAATAGAAGAGATGTGCCCAAGTTGAATAAAGAAAATTTTGCATCATGAAAAAGTAGAATAAGACTCCACCTATCAGGTATTGGAAATGATATTGTTCAATACTTAGATATTGAATATGTGCTACCTATAGGACCTCATACTCCTTAGAAATTAAGAGTTAAGCATGAGCATAATTGCATGATGATAGAGCTTACATCATCACTCTCTGATGCTGAGTTTGAAGATGTCAAAACCTGCACCTCTGCAAAGAAAATGTGGGATAAGTTGAAGCTGGTACATGGAGGAGATGCTAATGTACTAAGAGCCAAGGATTAAATCCTAAGAGGGAGGTTTGATGACCCAAGGATTAAATAAGGAAAAAATATCACTCAGTATAGCTGTAGAATAAAAGAGGTAGTCAATGCTATCCAAGGAGTTGGAGGTATAATTGAAGAGGAGACAGTGGTAAGTAAAATCTTAAGAAACTTATTACCTATATATGCTATTAGAGTTTATGATATTCAAGAAATGAGAGCATATGTAGTGTCTTACCATATGTAGAATCTGCATTCAAATCTTCATTAAAGATAAGTAATTCAAGTCATAGACATGCTATTAGAAATGATAGTGAAAGTGATAATGAAGAACAAGGACTTGATGAGATTGAAGCACTAATGGCAAGAAGATTGTAGAGAGGCAAAGGTAAATACAAACATAAATTACCACTTGTATGTTTCAATTGTAAAGAGGTTGGACACTTTGCTACAAGATGTCCAAATAGAAGAAAATATGATAGAGGAAATGACAGATCATATGAAAAGAAGTTTGATAGAGGTGATAACATAGATTATCGGAGCAACCAAAAATCTGACAAGAGAGATACCTGAGACTACAAGGAAAAAGGAAAGAAATCTTGTTACCTAGCTAAGAGTAGAGCTGATGACACTGACACTGAATCAGAAGAAGACATCAAGATGGTATTTGTAGCCATGAAGGATGATTCAGATGAAGATGTAGAAAGTTATGTATAAAATACACTCATATCTAAATTTAGTAAAAATAATGTCTGGATCATAGATATTGGCTGCACTCACCATATGACCGATGATAAACAAAAGTTTGAGACTTTTGAATACTATAATGGTGGTTCAGTAAGAATGGATAATGATCTACCTTGTCCAGTTGAAGGTAAAGGAACCATAATGTTGAATAACCTGATTAAATGTGAAAATGCTTACTGGGTTAAAGGACTGAATTATAATTTGTTAAGTGTTTCTTAGTTGAACAATTCAGGTCACAAAGTAGCATTTGAAAATAAGAAGGCAAAGATCTTCAATGAATCAGGAAGGTTGATTGGTACCGGTGAGCAGACAAAAATTAACCTTTTCTATCTGGATGACACTAACACCACTTGTTCGATGGCTAGAAATGAAGACATATGGTTGTGGCACAAAAGATTGTGTCATGTGAACTTTGACAATATGATAAAGATAAGCAACAAAAGGAATGTCAGAGGCTTACCAACTATGACTAAGCCTGAGCATATCATGTGGAAGAATTGTCAGAAAGGTAAATGACAAAGTCTAGTTTCAAAGTAAAACCCATACATCTAATGCAATTCTAGAATTATTCCATACAGATCTATGTGGACCCATGAGAACAAAGAGCTACTATGGAGATAGGTATTTTATTCTCTTTGTTGATGATTATTCTAGAATGATGACAATCATATTTTTAAAAGATAAATCAGAGGCATTTAAGATGTTTAAATGGTATAAGGCTATGGTAGAAAAACAAAGTGAAAATAAATTGAAATGCTTAAGGTCAGATAGAGGAGGGGAATTTACATCAGATGAATTCATTGACTATTGAAATGAGCATGGAATTAAAAGACAGGTTTCTGCACCAAGGACACCACAAAAAAATGGAATTGTTGAAAGGAGAATCAGATCAATTGTTGACTGTGCAAGAACATTGATGATTGTGAAAATCATCACTCAAAATTTTTGGAGGGAAGCTGTCAGTACTGTTGTCTACACATTAAAAAAAGTACAATTGAAGAAGGACACAAAGAAGACACCATATGAGCTTTGGTATGGGCATACACCAAATATAAGTTACTTCATAATCTTTGGTAGTCAATGTTATATTTTGAAGGATGATAAAAATAGAAAACTTGACTCCAAAAGTGATGAAGCTATCTTTCTAGGGTACTCAACCAAAAGCAAGGCTTATAAATGTCTTAACAAGTCATCTAACAAAATAATTGAAAGTGGAAATGTAAAAATAGATGAATTTGCAGAAAAGAATGATAAGGAAATTAAAAAGGAACCAGAGGACTAAAACAGGTTTGTTTATACAAAACATGAAACTCTACCCGAGCAACAATGTGTCACTCCCAAGCATTAGAACATTACACGTGAGCATCAGGCTGCAATTACCAAAAATTAGGATAATACTCAAGATGATGTTCTAAAAAGTGAAGACTAGAACAAAGGTCAAGAAGCTGATCAGAATGATGAACCAAGAGCTGAACTGAAACTTGCCAATTATGTCAGAAGACATCATCCACAAAATCAAATCATAGGAGACAAGAAGGCTGGAAAAAGAAAAAGAAGTAAGTCACTAAACACAAGATGTTTACTTTGTGATTTTGAGCCTAAATATGTTTACAATGCACTTGACAATGAAGAATGGGTCAATTCTATGAATGAAGAAATGACAAGAATGTCATCGGTACAAAATGGATATTTAGAAACAAGCTGAATGAGAATAGAAAAGTCACTAGAAACAAAGCAAGATTAGTATTCAAGGGATATGCACAAGAAGAAGGTATTGATTATGGTGAAACATTTGCACCCATTTCTAGACTATAAGGAGTTAGAATCTTACTTGCTTATGATACATTCAAAGGATTAAAAGTATACCAGATGGATGTCAAATATGTATTCCTAAATGGAATACTTGAAGAAGAGGTATAGATTGAACAACCAGAAGGGTTTGTTAATCCAGACAAGAGAAACATGGTATGTAGACTCCATAAGGATTTGTATGGATTGAAATAAGCACCTAGAGCCTGGTATGAAAGACTTCACTCATATCTCATTAGCATAAAAAATTTTAGAACAAGTGAAAATAGAAATCTATACTTAAAAGAAGATACCGATGGTAATATTCTGATTGCTGAAATTTTTGTTGATGATATCATTTTTGGGGGAAATGAATTTTTATGCAAATCCTTTGCTAATGAAATGAGCAAGGAATTTGAAATATCTATGTTTGGGGAGATCAATTTCTTTCTTGGTCTATATATTCTTCAACAAGATTCATCCATTTACATCACTCAGTCCAAATACATCAAGGAAGTGCTAAAGTTATTCAAGATGGAAGATTCCAAACTAGTTGGAACACCTATGGCTATTGGATGCAAGCTAACAAAAGAAGACAAGAAAATGAGGTAAACTAAACCTTATATAGATCAATGATTGGAAAACTGATGTATGTTGTTCATACCAGACTAGATATAGCACATGCAGTAGGGATAGTTGTAAGATTCTTTGCTAATCCCAAAGAATCACATATGACTGCTATCAAAACAATTCTGAGATATCTGAAGAACACCAAGGAATATGGCTTATGTTACAAAAGAGAAGGAAAATTTGAGCTACAAGTCTATACAAATGTTGATTGGGATGGAAACATTGATGACCGAAAGAGCACAACTAGAGGAGAATTCTTCATGAGTGACAGACTTGTCACATGGATAAGAAAGAAGCAAGGATGCATCTCTCAGTCTACTGCAGAAATAGAGTATGTGGTTGTTGCTGCAAATTTCTCAAATATTGCATGGATCAAACAATTGCTAGAAGGTATGAATATGAAGATTCTTGAACCAGTAATTATCTACTGTGATAACACCAGTGCAATAAACATTTCTAAAAACCCATTCATGCATGCTAAGACTAAGCATATTTCTATCAAGTATCACTATCTGAGAGAACAAGTGCAAGCAAAAGAAGTGACAATGGAATATGTACAATCAAAGGAATAGTTAGCTGACATATTTACCAAGTCATTATCGAAGGATACTTTTGAGTACCTGAGACAGAGACTAGGGGTCCAACCCTTGTCTATCAGTCAGCAAGCTAAGTAGGAGGTTGCATCAGCCTATACCAGACTGGTAGATCATTCATGTTGATGCAAACACTGAGATGAACAACAACAGATACATCTGTACACATCAAGGTACCAATCTACACTGAACACTAGAGACATTGTAATGCTGATGGATAGGGAGATTCAAGGAATATATTATGAAAAGGGATGGAACATGATATAGATGATAAATCAAGGAGAAGCATTTTTGTTTGGCATTGTTGTCAAAGGGAGAGATTTTCTTTATCATACAAAGGGAGAGATTATATCATTATCCATGAAGATAAGTTCCTAAGAATCAAAAGGAAGAAGTTAATCAATATTCTAAAGGGAGGGAAATTGATTACATATGATATATCCATCTAAGAGAGAGAAGTAACAAAGGGAGAGAGTTTAGACAAAGATAAAGAATGTTGCCAAAGGAAAAAGAGATTATCAAGAAGAGGAACAGTCAAGGAAGAGCACATATCAAAATATAGAAATCAGATGATACATCTATCTAGTGAAGGGATTAAATATTGAAGACAACCACTCTGCAAGAAACATATCTAAGCTATTTGAGCTTACCGAGAGCTAGACATTTGTAATAGTTACATTAGGAAATCTTGATGAAACTGTATATTTCATATTGTATTAGTGATAGTATAGTATGATAAGGTAGTATGTTGCCATCAAGGCCAAAGGGAGAGATTGATGACATGTAACTGATTGAATGTTTGAAGATGTTAAGTTGATCACCAAAATGTAGAAGGATAATGCAAGACATTAAATCAGTTAATGGATTGTATTGTCATTGATGTCAACTTGATATAATCTAATCGGTTATAATCAAAGCATCAAAAAATTCATAGAATCAGAGAGATATAGATTATGCTTTCTGTAATGCATAAAAGACAAAGCATTCAATATGTGGCTACAAACACCGACGGTCAGTGAAACCCGACGGACAGAGATCACCGAAAGTCAAGTCATAGTGATGCCTGAGAAAGAACACCGATGAGCATTACCGATGAGAAGAATCACAAGCATACCCGACGACCAAAAATATAGTGTAAACCAATGGAGAAGCCCGAGGAGAACTGGATTGTTGAATGACGCTATCAGAGAGTTAAACACTAAAAATAATTAAAGTTCAAAAATGACAAAATATCTAGCTGGCAGAGCTAAATATAGACTTAACTGGTCATTATCATTGTTTTCATCGACAAGATAAGCTAGAGATAAGTGAATGATTTAAAGCTATTTTCTCCAGTTAGCAAGAAGATCTCAGCAAGATAAAATAGGAGTTTTGCTTTAAATCTAATTGGCTAAGATTGTGGATCACACCAAGCTCAAGAAAATCAAGAACCTAACAATGATGATATTATGTCTATTTAAGAGACAAACTTGATTCATTACAGATCAAGGGGAGTGAACGAAAAAGAGGATGCTAAAGAGAAACTAATGAAGAGCAACTTTATGCAGTGCTAATCAATCAAGCTGAGGAAAGAGCTAAAGTTTTCTGTGGACACCGAGCAATAGAGCACAACATTACCGAGCAGAATCAATGTGGAGCAAAGGTATAACAGAGATATATATTGATTAGGTTATTTTATGAGATTACAATAGATCTTAAAATCTACAAGTATAAGTTGTATATGTGAACAGATCATACTATTTCAGTTTAACCATTGATTCAGAGAGTCTCTTAACCGAGCGGGATTTAAAGATCCTTTCTATATTGAGATACATACAAAGGATTATCAAAAAGTATGATCATGAAGATAGCATGAGATGCTAGATACCTATTGATAGGCCAAGTGAGTGTTTGATCAAAGAAGATAGCATAGAGATGCCCGATATCAAGTGATAGACTAAACTTTTAAATCCTCTAACAAGGTCACACCTAACAGTGTGTTTGTAACCTTTAACAAGGTTGGCTCTTCACCAAGCTCACTTCAGAAGAGTGAAAATTTTGGGTTACCCATCCCAAGTGGTTTTTCTCTTAACAAGGTTTCCACGTTAAAAATCCATGTGTCAATGTGTTTATGAGTCATTACTTTATTGTTTTTCATTACACATAACTTAATTGGATTGATTGGTATACTCTAGATAATTTACTGTCTTTCGGTAAATTAACAGACTACTTTTCGGTAAACATACAGTAGAAGGTTTTACAAAGAATTCCGAGTAGTAGTAATTTGATAAAAGTATTTGGAGGCATTCATCTTATAGGACTGAAGATAATTAGAGGATTAATATTATGGTACTAAGTTTTAAGGTTTGATTATTGGAATATTTTTGAGGCCACCGATTCACCCCCCTCTTAATTATTACTAACATAAGATCCATTGGACTAATGCATATCTGTATCATTTATTTACCACTAGGAGGGGCCATCACCCCAAGCATGCCTCTGAGATATTCAAAATCATCTTTTGGCAAAGGTTTAGTAAATATATCTGCTATTTGTTCCTTTGTGCTAATGTACTCTAGTTTAATCTCTTTATTTGCTACCTTCTCCCTCAAGAAATGATACTTAATAGAAATATGTTTAGTCTTTGAATGAATTACAAGATTCTTTGGCATATTCATTGTGCTAGTGTTATCACAATTAATAACCACTGGTTCTTCAAAAATTATTCCATTGTCTTTCAGCATCTATTTCATCCAAATAACTTATGTACAATTTATTACAGCAGCAACATATTTTGACTCAGCAGTAGAATGAGAAATATAGTTCTGCTTCTTGCTCAACCAAGAAACTAATCTTTTTCCAAGGAAAAATGCACCACCACTTGTACTCTTTCTATAATCCACATTACCTGCCCAATCAGCATCAGTATAAGCCTGCAAAGTAAAACCATCTGATTTTTCATACCATAGTCCATATTCTACTGTCCCTTTCAAATATCTGAAAATTCTTTTCACAGTAGAAAAGTGTCTCTTTGGGATCTGCCTGATATCTAGCCATAATTCCAACTGCATTAGTAATTTCTAGTCTAGTGTAAGTTAGATATTGTACACCTCCAATCATTGATCTGTACTTAGTCTATACTACACTTTGAGTCTCATCATTTTTAGTCAGTTTGTGCCCAGTCACCATAGGTGTTCCAACATATTTACAATCTTCCATTCCAAAAAATTTCAACATTTCCTTAAGATACTTGGTCTGAGATATAAAAATGCCATTCTTACTATGATTAATTTGCAAACCAAGAAAAAATTTCATCTCACCAATCATTGACATCTCAAATTCATTTTCCATTTCTTTAGAAAACTTCTTACTCATCTTATCATTGCCTCCAAAAATGATATCATCAACAAAAAATTCTATAATTAAGATTCCATCTTCATCAGTTCTCAAATATAAATTACTGTTTGCATTACCTTTTCTGAAACCAAGATGAAGTAGATGTTTGTCCATTCTTACATACCATGCTCTTGATGCCTATTTTAGTCCATGCAGTGCCTTCTTCAGTCTGCAAACCATGTTTTCATCATCTTTCAAAGGAAAACCATCAGGTTTCTCAATGTAAACTTCTTCTTCTAGATCACCTTTCAAAAATGTTGATTTCACATCCATATGATAAACCTTAAAGTCTTTATGTGCAACATAAGAAATAAATAATCTCACAGCTTCCAATCTAGCAACAGGAGCAAATTTTTCTTCATAGTCTATGCCTTCTTGTTGTGAATAGCCTTTACATACTAGTATTGCCTTATTTCTTACCACTGTTACATCCTCATCCATCTTATTTCTGAAAACCCATTTAGTACCAATCACATTTTTGTTCTTAGGTCTTGGAACCAATTCTCAAGTATTGTTTTTCTTTATCTGTTCAAGTTCTTCTTCCATAGCTTTAGTCCAATATTCATCTCTACATGCTTCAGCAGTAGTCTTTGGTTCAACTTGTGAAATCAAATAGATCTCATCTCTAGCTCTAGATCTAGTCATCATACCTTTATTTTTATCCCCAATAATTTGATCTTCAGGATGGTTCTTCTTAACATACCTTGGTGTCTTTAGTGTCTTAGTAGTTTCAGTTTGTTCATCTTCAATCTCATCATCAATCATTAAAGATTCTTCAGGTTTAACAGTAACCTCTTTTATTTCTGTAATCTTACCACAATCATACATTTCCTAAATCTGAAACTTTTCATCTATCCTCACATTGGCACTTTCAATTAGCTTTCTCAATCTCAGATTGAAAATTTTATATGCTTTACTCTTAGTGGAATAACCAAGAAATATTCCTTCAACACTTCTAGCATTAAACTTGCCTATCTCATCATCTCTCTTGATATAGAATTTACTACCAAATATTCTAAAATATTTTATAGTAGGTGTATGATCAAACCATAATTCATAAGGAGTCTTACTTGTACCTTCTCTGATCTGAATTCTATTAAGTGTGTACACAACAATCCCAACTACTTCTCTCCAGTGAACATGTTGTTGGAAAGTGACAATGCATGCAATTTTTATTTTGTCATTGATCTCAAACCTTTACTGGTGAGACTATTGTTATCTGTTTGAGTACCATATCTATTATTGATGCAGAATATTTAACAAGAAGACCAAGTGCATGGTTGAGTTAAGGTAATTCAAAGGGTACTTGATTAGTTGGCACTCTGGCAAAGTAATTTGTTGCTTATCTTTCAAAGATAGTTTTTCTGGCTGTTCTGTGTTGAGCAAAGTTGCTTGTGTCGAGTGAAGTTGCTGCTGATGAGCAAATTTGCTTGTGCTGAGTAAAGTTGCTTGTGATGAGAAAAAAGTTGCTTGATGTTGAGCACCATTGAAATTTCCGAGTGGAAACAATGATGAAGGCCGACTTACAGTAATTGAATTAATGATAAGATTTGAGATCTCTGGCTGACTTAGTTGATTTTATTGGGATATGTAATGTTAATTAAAGATTGATCCACATCATTTAATGTATGGGTAACTATAATTAATGCATGGTTTCAAGATTTAATTAGAGACTACTTTGGAGAATTAAATGTAATGCAAAGATGGAATGATCCGTTGGATCTCACCTAACCTAAGATCTACAATCTTGTTTAAGTGGAAAAAGATTTATCTGACCTAGACAGAGAGGTATATGATAGCCTCAAGGGTTATTCATCGAGTGTGGTTGAGTGTGGATGAATGTATGTGTATGAAAGAGGTTTGCATAGTTGATTTACTATTTAGCATGATCTAGCAGAGAAGGCAAAAAAGGCAGAGGCAGAGTGTTGCATGTGTGATTGCTTGATGGATTTCCAAGTAGATCAGAAGGTTGAAATGACAATGCATGCTATCCAGTAAGTTAATATCAGAGTTGTAATTCGATCTGAATTGCAAAGTAAGTTGTATGTACCAGATTACAAACTATTGATTACTTTCTTACCATTGTATCAGTTAAATCATTTAACAAGGTTGACTTAACAGACATTTGAATAAATCCTCTAACAAGGTGACATTCAGATTGGAATGTTCTAAGTCCTCTAACAAGGCCACTCCTAACAAGGTGATTAAATCCTTTAACCAGGTCACACCTAGTAGTGTGTTATTGTAACCTTTAATAGGGTTGGCTCCTCACAGGAAATCACTTCAGAAGAGTGAAAACTTGGTAGCATGTTACTGGTGGTTTTTCCCATATTGGATTTCCACATTAAATACTTGTGTCAACTTGTGTGAATTCTTATGGTTTGCTTTACTATTATGTTTCTGCAAGTTAATTTTAATTGACAGTAAACTACATGAGTAAAGTTGTTGACATATGCTACTGATGTTGAGTAGATTTGAAGTACATAAAGTTTTAATTGCTACATCTAAGACCTAAGGATAACTAATTCACCCCCCCCCCTCTCAGTTATTCTAAATTCATTCTAACAATTGGTATCAGAGCATTGGTCTCCTGAAAATAGTTTGAAGGTACTTGGAATGAAAAGATCAAGATGTATAAGAAGGAGGTTCTCAAGCTGAACAAAGATAACTTCCCTGCATGGCAGAGCTTGATGAAACTACATTTGGCTAGTATTGGAGATGATGCTAAGTGAATTATTGAACATTCCTATGTACCACCTTCTACTCCTCTCTCAGCTGTACAACTAAGAGAAAAGCAAGAGTACAATCAAGCAATGTTGGAGATCGCCTCCTCATTGAGCTATTATGAGTTTGATGATATAAAGAACTACACAAATGAAAAATATATGTGGGACAATCTTGCAACTATCTATGGTGGAGACACAAATGTGTTGAGGGCTGAATCATAAAGTCTAAGAGGTAAGTTTGATGAGATGAAAATGCAAGAAGGTGAAAATGTCATTCAGTACTATGGTAGGATAAAAGAAGTTGTAAATGTCATTAGAGGGGCTAATGGAACAATTGATGAGAACACCATTATGAGAAAGGTACTGAGAACTTTACTTCCTGTATATGCTATTGGAGTTTCTGCAATTCAATAATTGAGATGAACTCCTAACAATAATTTGAATCTGGAAAATTTGATAGGCAGACTCACTACATTTGAAATGTCAAATTATGATAACTATAATCCACAAGGGATTGATTCTTGTTTTAGATCACAGCTAGTTCTCAATAAATCTAAGAAAGGAAAGAAACATGTGGACAGTGATAGTGATACTTGAAGCACTTATGGCAAAAAGGATTTCCAGATGTAAAGGAAAACACAGAGGTAAACTTCCTATTATTTTTTTTTCATGCAACAAAGTTGGTCATATAGCTGCTAGATGTCCTGACCAAAATGAAAAGGATGAAAGAAGGGACAACAAATACAAGGAATATAAAGATAGAAAGGATGACTGAGACTTCAGGAAATATAAAGACTACAAAGACAAAGGTAAGAAATCCTATTATATTGCTAAAGAAACTTCTGACAATGACACTGATAATTCTAATGACAATGATATAGAAGTTGTTTATGTTGCAATAAAAGAATATTCTGATGATGATGATGAGAAAATTGCACTAATCTCTTATATGAGCAAAAATGATCGTTGGATCATTGACAGTGGTTGTTCCTATCATATGACTGGTGACCAAGGTAAGTTTGAAACACTAAACCAATGTAAAGGAGGATATGTAAAATTTGGTAATGATTCACCATGTCTTATCAAAGGTAATGGATTGATTAACCTGACTGACAAAATTAGATGTGATGATGTGTATTGGGTTGATGACCTCAAATATAATTTTTTGAGTGTTGCACAGTTGAAAAATTCTGGTTGCAAAGTTGAATTCCATCACAGAAAGGCAAAGATCTATGATTCTACTGGAGAATTAGTTGGAAGTGGCGATCAGACCAAGGGTAACTTATTATATCTAGATTTATCTGAAGAAACATGTTCATTTGCACAGTACAATGATGTTTGGTTATGGCATAAGAGGTTGTGTCATGTGACCTTTGATAACTTGGTAAGCATAAGTAAACTGAAAAAGGTTAGAGGGCTACCTAAGTTAAAGAAACTTGAGAATGCTATGTGTAAACAATGTCAACTAGAAAAGATGACTAAGTCTAGTTTAAAGAGTAAAACACATGTATCAGAGGAAATTCTGGAATTGGTCCATACTGATCTCTATGATCCCATTGGAGAAAGAAGCTATTGTGGTGCTAGATACTTTATTCTATTTGTTGATGATTATTCAAGAATGATGACTGTAATGTTTCTCAAAGAAAAATCTGATGCATTCCAATTATTTAAATGGTATTTAGCTAAAGTTGAAAAGGAAACAGGAAAAATTTTGAAATGCTTAAGATCTGACAGAGGTGGAGAGTTTATTTCTAATGAGTTTAACAGGTTTTGCAATGGTCGGGGCATAAAGAGATAGATGTCTGCACCCAGGACTCCTCCACAAAATAGTATTTTTGAACAAAGGAATAGATCTATTATGGACTGTGTAAGAACATTAACGATGGAGAAAAATGTTGCACGGAAGTATTGGAAAGAAGCTATAAGTACTACATTCTATACACTGAATAGAGTTCAAGTGAAGAAAGGTACAAATGCTACACCTTACGAACTTTGGTATGGGTATGCACCTAGTGTAAAGTATTTGGAAGCAAATGTTTTATACTAAAAGAAAATAGAAATAGAAAACTAGATGCTAAAGGTGAAGAAGGCATATTTCTTGGTTATTCGACAAAAAGCAAAGCTTACAAATGTTTGAATACTAATACTAACAAAATTGTTGAAAGTGCAAATGTAAGAATTGATGAGTTTGTAGAAAGAAATGAAGCTGAAAGTACACAAGAGCCTAAAAGCTATAGATCATTCGTATATCTGGATGAGGAAGATTCTAATTCACTACCTGAGACTACTACTGCACAACAACATGCACCTGCCGAATCACAGAGTGGAGTTGCCAAGCAACTGCAAGTGAATGTCAAGCTATCTGATGGAGATGCCAAGTCACAGAATCAACCAGAACTGAATACAGATGATGAACCTAAAGCAAGGATTGAGCCTACCCTAGAAAAATATGTGAGAAGGAATCATAATTCTGATTAGATCATTGGGTCAAAGGATTCTGTTGTTATGACAAGAAGTAAACTAAAAAACAACACATGTCTGTTATGTGAATTTGAGCCCAAAATAGTAAAATATGCTTTAGAAAATGAAGATTGGATACAAGCAATGAATGAGGAAATTGAACAAATTGAGAGAAACAAAACTTGGACACTTGTACCAAGGCCAAAGGACAAAAATGTAATTGGCACAAAGTGGGTATTCAGGAACAAGCTAAATGACATGGAGAAGTGACAAGAAACAAAGCTAGACTGGTATGCAAGGGTTATGCACAGGAGGAAGGAATTGACTACAGTGAAACCTTCACCTCAGTTGCAAGATTGGAAGGTGTCAGAACCTTACTTGCATATGCAGCCTACAAAGGATTCAAATTTTATCAGATGGATGTGAAATCTGCATTTCTCAATGGTATCTTGGAAGAAGAAGTATATATTGAGCAAGCTGATGGTTTTGTAGACCCAAACAAAAGGGATATGGTTTGCATATTGCATAAAGCATTATATGGATTGAAGCAAGTGCCAAGAGCATGGTATGACAGATTGCACAATTATCTAATCAAGATTGGATTTTCCAGAACCAATGACAATAGCAACTTGTACTTGAAGACAGAGCAAAGCAAAGGTACATTATTAGCTGAAATTTTTGTGGATGACATCATATTTACTGGAAAAGATGTGTTATGTCAAAAAATTTCAACAGAGATGCAAACTGAGTTTGAGATGTCTATGTTTGGTGAAAAAAAAAAATTTGTTGGCATACAAATTTATCAAATGAAGAATGGTATCTATATCACTCAATCTAAATATATCAAAGAGATACTAAAAACTTTCAGAATGGAAGAGTTGAAACTAGTGAGTACACCCATGGCTACTGGACAGAAGCTGACAAAAGATGATGACACAAAAGAAGTGAACCAAACACTCTACAAGTCAATGATTGGAAAACTACAGTATGTTGTTCATAGCAGACCTGATATTGCTCTAGCAGTTGGGATTGTAGCAAGATTTTCTGCTAATCCTAAGGAAACTCACATGATGGTAGTCAAAAGAATTTTGAGATATTTGAAGGGAATTGAGGACTATGGTCTATACTACAAAAAGAATGACAAGTTTGAACTCAGAGTTTACACTGATTCTGACTGGGCTGGAAATGTTGATGACAGGAAAAGCACTACTGGTGGAGAATTTCTTTTAGGAAAGAGATTGATCTCCTGGACAAGCAAGAAACAGAACTACACCTCACAATCTACAACTAAAGCTGAGTATGTGGCAGCAGCAGTTAACTATTCTAACATTGTGTGGTTGAAGATACTACTGAAAGGTATCAAGGAAGAAATCACTGATCCAGTTGTCATATATTGTGATAACACAAGTGCTATTAATATTGCTAAAAATCTTGTTATGCACTCAAAGATAAAGCATATAGCCATCAAGTATCATTACTTGAGGGAGCTAGTTCAGAGTAAAGAAGTAAGATTGGACTATGTGAACACTAAAGAACAATTAGCAGACATATTCACAAAAGCACTACCCAAGGATGCTCATGAGTTTCTACGAGGTAAATTGGGGGTGATTCCCCTAACTGAGGCTAATTAAGTTTTGTATGGTACTGTTGCATCAAATATTTTATTTAGAATATCTAACACATTGATGCACAGTAAGTCACACTTTAGGATGATGGCTAAAGTTGTGAAGATGAACAAGGACAACAAATAAAAATCAGTCATACTAAAGATGACAAGATCAGCATGATACTGAAGATCTACATGATAAAGATATTGACACCTTTGGCATTGTTGTCAAAGAGGGAGAGATTACCTATAAAGAGGAAGAAGTGAAGGAAGAGATTGCCGAGGAAGACATATTACAAAGAGGAAAAGATTACATAGAGGCAGGAGTTACTATTGAATACATTGAAGTGATTATCTACTCAGAGGGAGTCTACAGATGATTAGACACATATGATTATAGTGTGATTATAGACACAGAGGGAGAAATATTTTACAGATAAGAATTAGAATGAAGCTAAAGACACTAATGAAGATTCATTCATATCAAGGAACATAGGTGAATTTTTGGATTGGTTGGTAACTATGCTTGTTAACTCATTGTTTTAATATTTTGTGTTGCCATCAATGCCAAAGAGAGAGATTGTTGGAAAGTGACAATGCATGCAATTGTTATTTTGTCATTGATGTCAAACCTTTACTGGTGAGACTATTGTTATTTGTTTGAGTACAATATCTATTTTTTGATGAAGAAGATTTAACAAGAAGACCAAGTGAATGATTGAGTTAAGGTAATTCAAAGGGTACTTGATCAGTTGGCACTCTGGCAAAGTAATTTGTTTCTTATCTTTCAAAGATAGTTTTTTTGGCTGTTCTGTGCCGAGAAAAGTTGCTTGTGCCAAGAAAAGTTGCTGCTAATGAGAAAAGTTGCTTGTGTTGAGTAAATTTTCTTGTGATGAGCAAAAATTTGCTCGATGTCGAGCACCATTGAAATTGCCGAGTGGAAATAGTGATGAAGGCCGACTTACAGTAATTGAATTAATGATGAGATTTGAGATCTCTTGCCGACATAGTTGATTTTATTGGGATATGTAATGTTAATTAAAGATTGATCCACATAATTTAATGTATGGGTAACCATAATTAATGCATGGTTTCAAGATTTAATTAGAGACTACTTTGGAGAAGTAAATGTAATGCAAAGATGGAATGATCCGTTGGATCTGACCTAACCTAAGATCTACGATCTTGTTTAAGCAGAAAAAGATTTATCTGACCTAGACAGAGGGGTATATGATAGCCTCAGGGGTTATTCATTGAGTGTGGTTGAGTGTGGATGAATGTATGTGTATGAAAGAGGTTTGCATAGTTGATTTACTGTTTAGCATGATCTAGCAAAGAAGGCAAAAAAGGCAGAGGCAGAGTGTTGCGTGTGTGATTGTTTGATGGATTTTCAAGTAGATCAGAAGGTTGAAATGAAAATGCAGGCTATCCAGTAAGTTAACATCAGAGTTGTAATTGGATCTGAATTGCAAAGTAAGTTGTATGTATCAGATCACAAACTACTGATTACTTTCTTACCATTGTATCAGTTAAATTCTTTAACAAGGTTGACTTAATAGTCATTTGTATAAATCCTCTAACAAGGTGACATTTAGATTGGAATGTTCTAAGTCCTCTAAAAAGGCCACTCCTGACAGGGTGATTAAATCCTTTAACCAGGTCACACCTAGCAATTTGTTATTGTAACCTTTAACAGGGTTGGTTCCTCACAGGGCATCACTTTAGAAGAGTGAAAACTTGGTAGCATGCTACTAGTGGTTTTTCCCATATTGGGTTTCCATGTTAAATACTTGTGTCGACTTGTGTGAATGCTTATGGTTTGCTTTATTGTTATGTTTCTGCAAGTTAATTTTAATTGACAGTAAACTGCATGATTAAAGTTGTTGACATATGTTACTGTTGTCGAGTAGATTTGAAGTACAGAAAGTTTTAATTGCTACATCTAAGACCTGAGGATAAATGATTCACCCCCCCTCTCAGTTATTCAAAATTCATTCTAACACATGTGACACATTTCCTTCCAACAACATAGTCCTTGCAACATCTAATCTAGTTTTGTTTCTTCTCTCTTCTATCCCATTCTGTTGTGGAGCTCTAGGAGCTGATGTCTATCTGTATATTCCATTCTCTTCATAGTATGAATTAAATAGCTCTGATGTAAACTCTCCTCCTCTGTCTAATCTTAAACACTTTATCTTCAAACCAGATTCATTCTCAACTTTTGCTTTAAATAACTTGAACTTGTCAAATGCTTCATATTTTTCTCTCAAGTATGTAACCCACATCATTCTACAAAATTCATCAAAAAATAGTATAAAGTACCTTTCACCATAGTATGATCTTGTTCTTGTATGACCACGTAGATCTCTATGTACCAAATCCAACTTCCCTTTTGTTGAATAAGCTTTGCTTTTGAAAGTGCTTCTAGTATGTTTTCCCATAACACACTCTCTACACATAGTGTTAGATGGCTTTACAATTTTAGGTAGATATCTTACTGATTTTGTTAGACTTTCCTTCATAATGTTATCAAAGCTAACATGACAAAATCTTTTGTGCCATAACCAACTGTCATAAACCTTCACAATAAAACCAGAAGCTTCAGATGTGTTCAATTCAAATACATTACCTCTAGATTTAGTACCAGATGTGATCCAGTCTCCTGCTTTACTTCTAATAGATCATTTCCCATTAATGAATTTCATTTGATAACCCTTGTCTACCAACTATCCAACCTTCAACAGATTATGCTTAAGTCCATAAATAAGTAATACATTGTCAGTGTTAGTCTTTCCATCCAAAGAAATAGATCCAACTCCAATAATAAGCTTAGGAGTATTTTCACCAAATCTAACAACACCACTATCATGTCTTTTCAATATCACAAACTTATTTTTGTCTCCAGTCATATGATGTGAACAACCACTGTCTATAACCCATTCAGATTTCTTTTCAACACGGGATACTAAGGCTTTTTCTTCATGCATAGGTTCATCATATTTAATAGTAATAAATCTAATTTCATCATATTCACCATCATCATCATCAGAAATACCCTTACTAGCATAATAACATTCCTTTTCCTTTGAATAATTACACTTGAAAAACTCATGTTTGTGTTAGAATACTTCAGGGATAACTGAGAGGGGGGGGTGAATCAGTTATCAGCAACTTGATCTTTATCTTAAACTTATTAATCTAGGTTGATACAAAGTAAATGCACATTTAGATAACACATTACACAACACATAAATCTGGTTATAGGGAAACCAAATGGTAAAAACCCTGGTGGGAATTAGTACCCACAAAGAACTATACTGTTTACAGTGATCCCTGTTAAAAGATCTTTCAACCCTGTTAGGAGTTGTTCATTACAATGCAGTAGTATAGTGACCTGGTTAAGGTTCAGACCCTGTTAGGAGACTTTTACAATAACCCTATTAGGGGTGGTGGACTCACTGTCCAAGTGGTGAAGGCTACAACCTTCTGGTTATTTGATACACACTGTATCAACAAGGTGAACTGTTGTTTGTGACACTGCTTGTCTGATCAGTTCCTTTTTTTTTTGTTGATGCTTTAACCTCTTGTAAAGCACTATAAAAATATTATCTATTTTTTGAAAGCTTCTACTTCAATATATATATTATCAACATCTTCAATATCTATATTATCAACATATGATAAATATAGCTCTGCTGCTTTAACACTCTGCTCTGCTTTTCTAATCTTTGGCTTTCACAACTCTTCTTATCATAAATGACCTTCTATAAGTACATACACCAATTATGAGATCATGGGACCTATTAGATGACTCTTCTTAACATCCTTGTTGGCTCTACTAAGTGTGCAAGCATAATTACAACTGTGCAAGTACTAACTGAATAGACGTGTCACTTCACTAAGTCGACTTCACCAATTTAATCATAACTTTGCAATCTTCTTGAAATACATTTGGTGCCTTTAGATTAATATCAACAACTCATAACTCATCATGAATATACAGATGCATATCCTAAAGATTGGTGCAACTCAATAAACATGTTACATACATTGGCCTTAAATCGTTATTCCTCCAGAACTGTAACCGTCAATAACAGAATTACATATCTTTACTGAAACATCATATCTGGTTCTGTGTGTATGAACATAGCATAATAAACATGTCAACAACATGTATCTATCCACGCAATTCTTCATGTCATCATATGGATAAGTACATATAGAAGTATTGTTGTGTATTATATGTTGTCATCAATGACAAACATACAATCAATCAACTATTCAGAATCAAATCTCCAACAATCTCCCCCTTTGGCATTGATGGAAACATATGATA
>MU225587.1:119947-146253 GCA_018584345.1 Thuja plicata | reverse complement strand
GCCAGTCATATTGCTCACTTATTTTTCAAGGAAATAGTTAGAATTCATGGTTTGCTAGTAAGCATAGTGTCTGACAGAGATGTCAAATTCATGGGTCATTTTTGGAAGACCTTATGGAGAAGATTGGAAACTAATTTGTCCCATAGTTCTACCTACCATCCTCAAACAGATGGTCAGACAGAAGTTATCAATAGAGTGCTGTGAAATTTTCTTAGATGCTTAAAAAAGGAGTATGGACAAGCCTGGGATCAAGTGTTACCACAGGTAGAATTTGCTTATAATGATAGTGTTAACAGGACTACAGGGAAAAGCCCATTTCAGATTGTATATGGGATGCATCCACATGGAGTTTGTGAACTCAGAGAATTAAAAGGACAGGGAGTGATAAGTGGACATGCTGATGACTTTGCACAGTCTATGAAGGAGATACATGACCAGGTGAAGAAAGATTTGATTGAAGCAAATCAGAAATTAATAGAGAAGGTAGATGAAGGAAGGAGAGAAGTCCAATTTCAAATTGGAGATCTAGTAATGGTACATCTGAACAAAGCCAGATTACAGAAGGGGATTCCTACTAAGTTGCAAATGAGGAGAATAGGTCTCTGCAAGATATTGGAGAAGTATGGGCAGAATGCCTATAAAATTGATTTACCTAACAATTTGGATATATCACCTATTTTTAATGTGCAGGATCTTATTCCATACAGAGGACCAGTGATACCTGAGATTACTCAGCAGATGGAAATAGGAAAAGATGTTCAAGGTATACAAGTGAAGACTAAGTCCAAGTTGCAAGCAGAGAAAATCCTGGATTCACGAGTGCAGAAGACAACTCGATGAAGGGTATACAGAGAATACCTAGTCAAATGGTTAGGGTTACCAGAAGCAGAAGCTACATGGATGGACAAAGAAGACTGCAGAAAACAAGGAATTAGTTCAGCATTGCTGCCGACTAATTCAAACTAATTCTTCCTTCGCAGAGGGGGGGAGTATGGTGCAGAGAACCCTAGGGTTTTAGCTCCAAGCCCTAGTAATTTGTAGAGTGATCAAAGGAGAAGATTATGATTAGCAGCTAGTTTGGTTTTGGTTAGCAGTTTCCCCAAACACTAACAGCTTCATCTTTTAACTCCTAAAGAGCGGGCCAGTTACTTTATGCTTATCGCACAGTCGCAAAAGTGATCAGAGGTTAAGTTGAAATTGATGCGAGAATGCGACAATAGCATATCGCACAATCGCAAAGTGATTGGCAGTCAAGTTGAAATAGTTGCGAGGATGCAATGATAGTATAGTCGCACAGTCGCAAGGTGTTGGGCAGTTAGTTTGGAAACAGCGCGACACTGCAATGACAGTTACATTAGTCTATTGCGTAATCGCTGAACAATCGACGGTTAAGTTTTGAAGTGTGCAAGTGAGCGACGAGGAGGCATCACACAGTCGCAAGGTGAACCGGCAGGTAGGCTATAAGACTCGCGACGTTGAGACAAGAGGTTTCAACAATGTATCATGTACTCGCAGAGTAATGGACAGTTAGTGTTATGAGTGTGCAAGAGCGTGACAAGCATGCATCGCAGGGTCGCAGAACAAAAGACAGCTCATGTAGAAGTGTTGCGAGCGCACGACTACAATGCATCACGGGGTCGCAGATGAACCGGTAGCTCATCAATAAGAGGTGTGAGAGCACGATGAACAGTGCATCGCACAGTCACAGAGAAAATGTCAGCTCATTTTAAAGCATTGCGGGTGCGCGACTACAACTCATCGCACAGTCGCAAGGGAATTGGCAGTAAGGTTTTGAGTGCTGCGGGAGCGCGACAGTAGTTATCACCAAGTCACAGGATAAAGGCATGCATAGTGATTGAGTCTCGCGACAGTGCGACTAACATTCAGAGTATGGGTTGACTTGTCAACAACGCAGAAAGAAGATGAAAAATAGAATGCCACAAAATAAAATAAGGTCCACGTTGACAACCATGCAGAGGATGATGAGAATGCTGATAGTTACAGGAAGAAGATGAAGAGCTGAGGTAGTTAGAATCTTCAAACGGTAGGTAACCTAGAAACGGTTACAAATCAAGAAGAGGCCGAATATATAGTCAAGAAAAGAAAACCTGTAGGGGGTTGTTGTTAGAGAACTGGAATTTTGAAGGCTAGCAGAATAAGTTTTGTGTGTGTGTGAATTGTAACTTTCTGATTTTCAATAAAGAAGAGTTTTGGTGTGTTCTGTGTAGATTTGTGTTGTGAGCAGATTTCTGTAGAGTAGGATTTTGAATTCAGTTAAGCCTCATGGATGCTTTTTGAATCTGATAATCCATCCTATGGAGTGTGACTATCAAGAAGCATCCCTCATTTATTTGTATTCTATTTTTGTGTCTGTGACCGAGGAGTGGCTAGTCAGAATGGTAGACAAGTCCTAGGCGAGCTTAATGGTCCGGCTAGAGAACTTGTAGGAGAGAGAGATAGAAGGAGAAGGTACATGACTAACTGTATTCAGTCATGAAGAGTAAGATAAGGTGAAGAGTGAGACATTTCAGTGGGTAGGAAACCTAAGAGAGAGGGAGTATAGAAATCCTTCTAGTTAGGGTCTGTGAGTAACCCTAAGAGACTCAAGTGTGAGTCTAAAGGATCCTGAAGTGAATAGGGTCCAAGGTAAGATTCCTAAAAGAGAGTAGGAGTCTAGGAGTAAGGTGACCTCCCCATCAGGATCTCTTTTCTAAAGTATGCCATCTGATCTACCTTAAGCTGTTAGGATTTCTCTCCAAGGCACTTGGCTCTGATACCAATTGTTAGAATACTTCAGGGATAACTGAGAGGGGGGGTGAATCAGTTATCAGCAACTTGATCTTTATATTAAACTTATTAATCTAGGTTGATAGAAAGTAAATGCACATTCAGATAACACATTACACAACACATCAATTTGGTTATGGGGAAACCAAATGGTAAAAACCCTAGTGGGAATTAGTACCCACAAAGAACTATACTGTTTATAGTGATCCCTGTTAAAAGATCTTCCAACCCTGTTAGGATTTGTTCATTACAATGCAGTAGTATAGTGACTTGGTTAAAGGTCAGACCCTATTAGGAGTCTTTTACAATAACCCTATTAGGGGTGGTGGACTCACTTTCCAAGGACTCATTGTCCAAGTGGTGAAGGCTACAACCTTCTGGTTATTTGATACACACTGTATCAACAAGGTGAACTGATGTTTGTGACACTACTTGTCCGATTAGTTACTTTTTTGTGCGCCGATGCTTTAACCTCTTGTAAAGAATTATAAAAATCTTCTCTATGTTCTGAAATATTCTACTTCAATATCTATATTATTAACATATGATAAATATAGCTCTATTGCTTTAACACTCTGCTCTTCTTTTCTTATCTCTGGCTTTCGCAACTCTTCTTATCACAAATGACCTTCTATAAGTACATACACCAAGTATGATATCATGGGACCTATTAGACAAACCTTCTTAACATCCTTGTTAGCTCTACTAAGTGCGCAAGCATAATTACAACCGTGCAAGTACTAATTGAATAGACGTGTTGCTTCACTAAGTCGATTTTATTAATTTAATCATAACTTTGCAATCTTCTTGAAATATGTTTGGTGCCTTTAGATTAATTTCAACAACTCATAACTCATCATGAATATAAACACGCATATCCTGAAGATAGGTGCAACTCAATAAATACATCACATACATCGGCCTTAAACCATTATTCCTCCAGAACTGTAATCGTCAATAACAGAATTACATATCTTTACTGAAACATCATATCTGGGTCTGCGTGTATGAACATAGCATAATAAACATGTCAATAACATGTATCTATCCACACAAGTCTTCATGTCATCATATGGATAAGTACATACAAAAGTACTATTGTGTATTATATGTTGTCATCAATGACAAATATACAATCAATCAACTATTCAGAATCAAATCTCCAACAGTTTTTACTTTGGAACTCTTGTAGGACATCTAGATGAAAAATCACCAATTTTGTTACATGAAAAACATTTCAAAGGTAATTTGCCTTCAAATTTTCCCTTACCTTTCTTTTCTCTTCTAGAAATCAATGCCACAACTTCATCTAGCTTTCATTCTTCTTCATATATTTGTTCCCATTTATCAATAGAGGCTCCAAGTTCTTCTCTTAGGTCATTATTGCTAGTGCTTTCATTTCTAGATAAGGTCTTTTTGTTCTTGTGCATGGTTTCCTTGAATGCTGACTCAACTTTAGGTAAAATGTCTCCCAATTATGCAGCCTCAAATATAGTTAGCTTTCCAATCAACATCTCTCTAGTAAATTTTGGTGTCAGAGGTATAATATCCTCTATAGCTTGTACTTTGGTTCTATATGAAAGTGTCAAAGATCTGAGTATCTTTGCAATCACTTCTTCCTCACTGTAAGTGCCTCTAGAGTTTCTAATACTAGTAACCACTTCTGTAATTCTCTATGCATATGCCCTAATGTTCTCATCCTCTCTCATCTTCAGTTGTTGTCTTCCATTTTTGTAGCTTTTCCTACTTTGTAAACTTATCTCCAATATACAATTCTTTCAATCTTGTCCATATGTCATGTGTAGAATACAAGTCCTTTACTTCAGTGAATTCTCCTTCTGAAAGTGCGCTGATCAAAGATTGCCTTGCAACCATATTACATGAAAATAACTTGTTTTCATCTTCAATAGCCTTCTCTAACTCATCCCCAATCTCTATATTTTTATTATTCTTTGTGATCATCCAGTAATCAATTCCCAGACATAGAAAATGTGTTCTCATCTTGTTCTACCAACTATCAAATTTTTTAGGATCAAACTTCAGAATATCCTTCCTGTAGTAAGTCATCTTCAGGATCAACTCAAGATGTTAAACTTTCTCTCTAAGGACCACAAGCTCTGATACCAATTGTTAGGAATAACACTCCACAAGATAACTAGGAGGGATGGGGGGTGAATTATTTATGATATAGATTATCAAACTTTAAACTTTATAAACCAAATCTGCAAATGGAAATGATAACACAATAAATGCCAACACCATAACACAATACTTGTTGTTGAGGAACCTTGTTAAAGGTAAAACCCTGGTGGGAATTAACACCCACAAATTATGTACTAAGAGTATAGTATCCCTGTTAAAATATTTAGCCCTGTTAGGAGCTTGTTACAACATTATAGTACACAATCCCTATTAGGAGACAAACCCTGTTAGGAGTCAAGAGAAAACAGTAGGCTCACTACCAAGGAACACTACCCAAAGAAGGTTAAATCCACCCTCAAGGATTCACAATCCGAACAAGTGTGTATAGAAAATACACAATCTAGTGAACTGTTTGATAGCAACTATCTTTGCTTAGTCAGTTCCAATGAAGTACTCTTCTCATTAACTCTTCTCTACATCCAGCAGTCAAACAAACCTCGCAGCTTTCACTTCTTCTTTTTTTCAATCTCTCTCACATCTTTTCAAAATAAAATATCACTCATAAATACCCTCTTACAATAATTCATTAGGTCAGCCAGTTAAGCTTTCCTAATACACAAATAATTAACTAGGTCAACCTATTAAGGATTTCCAATATACAAATAATTATTTATCCCCTTGATAAGATACACACGGTACCTATAACAAGTAAAAATCAAATATAATCCATCACTTATACTTCCAAATCCACATTCCATGCTCACAATTCATTTTACACACTACATGTCTGAACTCAACCACCAAATAGGTCTTCTTCAGAATACATGCCACAACTAACGTCACCAGTTACCAAACAATAATAGAAATCAACCCATTACTCCAACATATGTCGGCTATCCACCAGTAAGCTTGGTTGATCTAAAATATCTTTTCCAGAAAGATATACCTGAAATACAGAGACCTACTTAGTCCAGCATCACAGTTACAGTCTAAAAACTAGTCTTCACCAAATCAACTGTAACATCCACAATATGCAACATAAATCCAGGTGACCTTAGGGATAAGGTCAAAACACATCCTTCTATATAAATCATACTTCAATCATTTTGAATCATCCATACAGTGTCTGTACACTTCTGTCAGTCAGGTAACCAGTCTGTCTTCTCCACATAAATATATGTTGACATCAGTGACAAAACATGAAGATCAACAACATGATCAATACCAAAAAATGATAGCATCCAACACCTTTGACAGCAATGCCACACAAAATATTTCATTGAATCTCCTCTCCATCATCTCTATAGCTCTGTAGTACTCAATAATATCTCTGGTGTGTGGTTAAGATAAGTACCTTCTTGTACTAATATGTCATTGCAGTCCATATCTCAGCTGATTGTGGGAAATGGTCCCATGGAGTATTCTGGGTGTGCCTGGTCCCAAGGACACCCACTATTTCTAAACCCCAAATTTTGGGTCTTTGCTGTGCTAGTTCCCATAACACATATAAATTCATGTAGAACTTTGAATTTTGGCCAACGTTGTTCAACTGAAAATCTACATGATTGGCAACAGTTGCTACCCAGTCAAAAAAAAATTTGGTGGTGGAGATGTCATTAAGGAAGTAGTACATCCATGGTGAGAAATCACGGACATGGGATTCTCTGAAGACTCAGTATAAGAAGATGATCCCTACTTGGATACTTTCTTTGAAGTATACTCTTGGGATCTCCAACTTCATCTTCTTGTAGTCCTTCCTCGGTGTTTTCATCCAGTGGTTGTTGATATGTTGTTGGGTAAGCTGCGGAACCTTGTCAAAATCCTGCAATGAGGTGGTGCAGGAGATGACAATAGAATTAGAGAAGTGGGGGATTAACAGCCCCAAATAAAATGTAGTAGCATCCAAAGATACTAAGGGCATTGGATAGCCCATTGGAAGGGTAGCATCAAGCATTACGGCTTAGATGGTGGTGTTGTAATGTTTTGCCAGAGTTAGGATCAACTTAGTCACCTGCATAGAGTAGGGAAAGCAAGTGGCTTTGATAATGTTGGAGGCAGCCACGTTCTTCACCATATTGTCTATGGCGGTACGCTGGGCAAACATTTTTTTGATTATGCCTTGTAATCTGGCCTAGGATCTAACCTCAGTGTCGGTGATCAGTTGTAACATAGAATCCACCTTGGATCCTACGAGGGCATCATCTTTTGGATATTTAGATGTGAGCGGGATTTTTTCCAGTGCCCTTTCAGCCTTTGACTTGGTGGTCACTCTGGTTGAGGTGGTTGCAAGTTCTGGACTTCTTAGAGTAGTTTCCATCTCAAACATGGTGATTGTTTAATTTCTGGTAACCTGCACAATCGAACAACTGTTAATACAAGTTATAAAATATAAAGTTCCAGACTCATAATATTTCATCACCATCACGTACCTGTTCAAAAAGATGTTAGCCTACATCAAACCCTAGAAATGTAATAAACAATAACTTGCATTGGATTTAATCAACACCTAGGGATTACAAGGGAGATTTTTCTATGCAACAATGTGATGAAGTTCATGGGATTGCACCGGACCTAGAGTTCCGCAGAACCTAGCCATTATTGAAATGACCGTTCGATGAGTCATACTGGGCTGATGTGGGTTGTTGCATGGTCATGAAATAAATGGTGTAATGGGACTAAAGATGACATATGTTTTGACATGAGTGAATTGAATGTCACTTGGGTTGGTTTTGAATTCTCACACATGGGGGAATTTAATCCTGCCATTAATGCCAAAAGGATGGAGGAGAGAGAAAACCACCATGGCTCAAACAGGGGATGTGTTGAATTCAAACTAGGTGGGAACCAGGTGAGCGAGCTCAAAACTTAGGGTAGATGATGGGGAGAGTGTGATGAGCTCGCCATAGGAGGTTTCAGACATGACAATACACAAACCAATATACAAACCCAATTTACATGAGAAACCGAAGACCGGTGAGATTTACAGGAAATGACCCTATCCTACAGACTATATACAATTTATAGAGAAATTAAAACAATTTATAGAACTTACAAGAATTTACACTATTTTTAGGAAAACACAGCACTAGGAAGGTGGACAACCTTCCTGTGGAGCCATCGCACCAATAGGAGGTGACGACAACAACCAAAACAAAAAGGGAAACCAGAATAGAGAGAACAAAGAAAAATAAAAGGAACTAAAAGAGAACCAGAAGGGACTACCTTAAATGCCAAGAAATGTGGGAGGAGGAGCACAATAGGTTCTCTTCAAACCATAAATATTTATGGACCACAAACACCGAAAACCTTGCAGGAAAGTTGAAAGCACGCACAATCTTGAATACCAACTTAAATGCTAAACACTGTTAAACCTCTCAAAGAAAATTGCACTTAACACAAATTCACTCTTAATGGCTCTTAATTCACTCTGGGTAATTTGTTCATGGTAAATGTAAAAATTACAAGTGAAATGCCATTTATACCCTTAGGGTGAAAATGCACCACTTCCTTTTGCAAGTCCTAAGAAAAGGCAACCCTCCAGATTGCAAGTCCGGGGATCCCATGCAATCACACCCTCTAACAAAAGAGGAAGTAGTGGCAAAGAATTCCAGAGTCTGGAATCCAGCTGGCACAAGGAAACAAAACACTTCAAGACCGGGTCCTGGAGGAAGAGAAACCAAAAAGAAAAGAAAACAGTAGCCCCGCGGAGACAAAGGTCAGAGGAAAACAAAGGAAAAGAAACAAAGGAAAAAGAAAAAAAGGGGGGACCCAACATTTTGCCCAAAAAATGTAGGGACGGGTATGCAGGGCATGATAGGTTTGCAGCAAGGAGATCTCAATCATGAAAGAGAAGAGATCTAATGGATAGCGTGAAGTCACTAATGAAATTCAAATAGTCAAAAGAAAGTTCAGCGAAGGTGATTCAGATTTGAACAGTCTAAGTCATTCAAAATATCTGAGTTAGTCATGAAGTCTCAAAGAAAACCAGAGGTTAATAATTTCTTTCCACAACTTGGAGATAGTTTAAGTCACTGAGTCTCAGAGTAAACTAAACTTAAGTACAAAGATAATGGATTACACATGAACCATTGGATTAAAGGTTGATCAAAGGGTAGTCACGAAGTCTCAGATCAAAAAGAGAAAGTACAAAATGTTTGTGAGATTTCATGCAAACCGTCTGATTGAAGGAAGATCTTGATGCAAGAGCATCTTGGGTCATTGGCAATCCTACACAACCAAAAAGATGTTTTTTTATAGTTCTTTACTTTGTTCTTTGTCGCTCAGGTTCTTCTACTCAGGCATGCTTGTCTCTGTTGCTCAAGTTTTATTGCTTGGGAATGCTTATTTTCTGCTACTTGGTCATGCTTACTGACAGGTTTTCTATTTCTCATGTTTCTCTCTTTTGCTCGGTCATGCTTTTCCCAAGATGCTTATTTTGGGAGTTGGATCTTTGGCTGACTTCTTTAGTTAATCTCTATGGATTAATTGGTTTGAGGTCTCTCATTGGGATTTTTGTGGACCTAAATCTGGGTCTCACTTATAGATTTGAGTGTCAACCTCTCTTGTTGGTCTCTTGTATATATTTTCTTCTATGTTCTTATTTTAGGCAGCTCAAGAAAAGGGGGAGTTCAGAAGTAGTAGTGCTAGAATAAGATTTTGATTATCTGTAACTAGGTCTATGACCTCACATGTAAGAAGATCTTATTGTATTTTACTAAATATATGGCTAAAAATGGGAAGGCCTTACAGCCTGGCATGTAAAGATTTTGATCAATTATAGATAAAGGATCGATGTTCTTTCTTCTCTCACTATGTTGTGTGTGTTTATGCACAAGGTGTTTTGGTGGTTGGGAGTGTCCTAGGCCCTATATCCTTACCCTCCATGCATCAAGTGGTGTCAGATCATTGGTGAGATCTAAGTTCTATTTTTGTAAACCCTAACCCTAGTTGGTATTATTGTGGGGTAACAGATTGTGATCTAACCTACAATTACAGAGGGATTCAAGATGGTTCTTGGGAGAGGAAATGTAGATCCAGGTCTAGCTGATATGCTTAGATAGATGGTTGCTAGATTGGAAGTTGTTGAGACAACCCAGTGCAGAGGAAGACATCTGGAATATGTTAGTGATGATGAAATTGAAGAGGTACAAGGTGAAGTTGCACCTACACCTGTGATGGACCAAGAAGAAGAAATATTCCTGAGAGCCTTGACAATTTTTAAATCCACACCTCAGTTCAATCCTCCTGAGTATAGTGGAAAGTTGGATTCTGATGAATTGATTGACTGGATAACTGAGATGGAAAATTGATTTGAATATGATAATGTAGTAGAGGATAATAAGGTGAATATTGCAAGTACAAAATTGAAAGGTCATGAATCCTTATGGTGAGAACATCTACAATTGGATAGAAAGAAGAAAGGTAAAGACAAAATTAAGGTATGGGATAAGATGGTGAACAAATTGAAAGGAAAGTTTCTACCTTGTGATTATCAAATTAACCTGATTAGGAGAATACAAAGCTTGAAGTAGAAGTATAAATCTATGAAGGACTATACTGAATAATTCTACATATTGGACACCAGATCTAGACATGTTGAAGATGAGAGTAGAAAGATATCTGAATGGCTTGAGAATTTCTATACAAGATGAGATCAGTTTGGTCAAGATGGAAAGTATTGAGGAGGCATATCAATTTGCCCTAAAAGCTGAGGAAAATTTGAACAGAAGATATGAACAAAGACAAAGAGGCAGAGGTGGTAGATTCCCTAGAGGAAGAGGTAGATCTCATGGTGAAAACAATAGATCTAAACCAGATAAGTTAGTTTCAGACACATCTCAAGACAAAGAAAAGACTGAATGGAAAGGTGGAAGTTCATATTGAGGAAGAGGCAATTACTCCAAAGGTGGATATAGCAGAAAAGGGTTCCAAGTAACTTGTTACAATTGTGGAGAGGAAGGAAATAAATCATTTGAATGTACACATGCAAGCAAGAAAGGTGGTAGCAATAGAAGAAATACATTGGTACAATACGAGTCACCTAATGAAGTTGAGAAGGAAAGAAATTTCATGATCCAAAGGATACTATAAAGTGAGAAGGATAAGCAGGATCCGATCAGGAAAAGTTTGTTCAAGACCAAATGTAGAGTTGCAGACAAGGTCTGGAAGGTGATCATTGATAGTGGAAGCTTGAAGAATCTAGAATCTGAGGAAATGGTTGAAAATTTTCAATTGGAAAGGATGAAACATCAAAAACCCTATCAGATCTCATGGATCAAGGATGAGCATACATTAATTGTGAGTGAACAACATTTTGTGAATCTAAAAATTGGAAAGTATTATGATAAGGTGTTGTGTGATATTATGCCTATGGATTGTTGTCATATTTTTTGGGTAGACCTTAGCAATATGATAAACATGCTATAAATGATGGAAGATTGAATAGATATTCTATTTGGGTTGATGGTAAGAAACACATATTTTTACCTTTAGTTGAAGAATCTTTTGATGAGTTATGTACATCTATGAAAGTTTGTCTGATAGAAGGTAGACAGTTTGAAAAGAAATGATATATGTTATGCTTTGATTCCTAACAAACTGAGTAAGAATATAGAAGATGACATTCCTACAGAAGTTGGAAAGTTTCTCACTGAGTACAATGAGATAATTTTAGATAATGTACCTGATGGTTTTCCACCAATGAGAGATATCAGTCACTATATGGATCTGATTGTTGGAGCTAGTTTATCGAGAAAAGCACCACATCGGTTAACACTGACCAATAATGAAGAGCTTAACCAACAAGTTCATGAATTGTTGAATAAGGGTTTGATCTGAGAGAGTTTGAGTCCTTGTGCAATACTTGTTGTGTTGGCACCTATGAATAATGGAGAATGGAGAATGTGTATTGATTCTAGAGTAATCAACAAGATCATAGTAAAATATAGGTTTCCTATACTGAGAATGGATGACATAATGGACTATTTTAGTGGAGCAATATATTTTACCAAAATTGATTTGAAGAGTAGATATCATCATATCAGAATCAGAGAAGGTGATGAGTGGAAGACTACTTTCAAGACAAAGGAAGGTTTGTATGAGTGGTTGGTTATGCCTTTTGGTTTAACTAATGCACTAGGTACTTTTATGAGGTCAATGAATGAAGTTTTGAATAAATTCTTGCATAAGTGTGTGAGTGTATACTTGGATGATATTCTGATATTCAGTAAGACTAGAGAAGAGAATTTGATGCATATAAGAAAAGTGTTTCAGAGATTGAAAGAGGAAAAGTTGTTGATTAATCTGAAGAAGTGTTCCTTCATGAAAGAAGAGCTTGTGTATTTGGGATTTGTGATTTCAGCTAATGGTTTGAAGATGGATCCAAAGAAGGTTGAAGCTATACTAATTTGTCCTACACCTAAGAATGTCAGTGAGGTAAGATCATTTCATGGATTGGCAAGTTTTTATAGGAAGTTTATCAGAAATTTTAGTTCTATTTGTAATGCTATGATTAAAACAATGAGAGGAGACAAAAGAGAATTCAAATGGACACACGGAGCTGATAAGAGTTTTGAGACTTTGAAGTTGAAAGTTGTTGAATTACCTATGTTAGAATTACCTAATTTCAATAAGGTATTTCAAGTTGAATGTGATGCAAGTGGAAGTTCAATTGGATCTGTGTTGACTCAAGAAGATAAACCTGTTGCTTTCTTTAGTGAAAAGTTGAATGATGCAAAGAGGAAATATTCTCTTTATGATCAAGAGTTCTATGCTATTGTTCAAGATATGAAGAAATGGAGACATTACTTGGTTCCAAATGAATTTTTTTTGTATACTAATCATAAGGCTTTACAATATTTGGGTAGTCAGAATAAGTTGAATCAGAGACATATGAAATGGGTAGAGTATTTGCAGAGATTTACATTTGTGATTAAGCATAAGAGTGGAGTTTCTAACAGAGTTGTTGATGCATTAAGTAGAAGAAGATCTTTGTTGATTGAAACGAGAATTGAAGTTCTTGGTTTTGATTATATGAAACATTTGTATGAAAGTGATCCTAATTTTTTAGAGGAGTGGAGAATGTGCAAAGCACCTATTACAAATCAATAAAGTATGAAGACTATTTAATTCAGGAAGATATGTTGTTCAAAGGTATTCAGTTGTGTATACTGAGAGGTTCAATTAGAACTAATTTGATAAAGTAGAAACATAGTAGTGGATTGGCTGGACATTTTGGTATTGATAAAACATTGAGTTTGTTGAAGGAGAGGTATTTTTGACCTCAATTGTATAAGGATGTTCAGAAATTTATGAAAATTTGTGGAGTTTGTCAAGTTGCAAAAGGATTAAGTTAGAATATTTAATTGTATACACCGATTACTGTTCCTGAGAAACCTAGGAATGATATCAGCATGGATTTTTTTCTTGGCTTACCGAGGACAGAAAGAGGTAATGTTTCCATATTTTTTGTTGTGGATATATTTTCTAAGATGACACATTTCATACTGTGTAAGAAAACATCAGATGCAGTACATATAGCAAATCTTTTCTTTATGGAAATTGTTATATTGCATGGATTACCAAAGAGTATTATCTCTAACTGAGACAGTAAGTTTGTTATCTATTTTTGGAAGACACTTTAGAATAAGTTGGATATTGAGTTGAATTTTAGTTCTACATTTCATCCACAGACTGATGGAAAAATAGAGGTTGTAAACTGAATTTTGGGTAATTTGTTGAGATGCCTATTTGGAGACACACCAAGCAATTAGGATTTTATGTTGGCACAAGTAGAGTTTGCATACAAAAGTTCAGTGAATAGAAGTACTGGAAAAACACCTTTTCAGATTGTTCATGGAACACAACTGAGAGGTATATCAAACTTGAGAGATATTTCCAGAGAAGAGAAAATAAGTGTTGAAGCAGAAGAATTTGCAGAATTTATGAAGACATTGCATGAAGATGTAAAACAGAAGCTGGAGAAAAGTTATCAGAAATACAAAGATAGTGCAGACAAATCAAGAAGACATAAAACATTTGAAGTTGGTGATGTAGTAATGGTTCATTTGAAGAAGGGAATATTTCCTATTAGAATATATGGTAAACTGAATATGAAGAAATTTAGTCCTTGCAAAAATACTGAGAAGATTTGATAGTGGAAATGCTTATGAAGTTGAATTACCTGATGACATGGATATATCACCTATATTCAATATTTAAGACTTATATAAATATCATGAACCTAATGAAGAAGTGACTAGACCAAGTGATTATCGTAAGAAACAGATAGAAGAAATTGAGAAGATTTCAAAACAGAGAATTGGCATAAGTACTAGAGGAAAGGAATACATGGAGTATCTGGTGAAGTGGAAGAACAAACCGATTGAGGACTCATCTTGGATTTCTCAATATAAGTTAGATTCATTTCAGGTTGGACCTGATAAATGATCTAGATAATCATTTCTTGTAACCCCAGGTGTCTGATGCAGAAGCATCTTGGGTCATTGGCAATCCTGCACAACCAAAAAGATGTTTATTTATAGTTATTTACTTTTTTCTCTATCGCTCAGGTTCTTCTACTCAGGCATGCTTGTCTCTATTTCTTGGGTTCTATTTCTTGAGCATGCTTATTTTTTGTTTCTTGGTCATGCTTACCGACGGGTTTTCTATTGCTCGGTCATGCTTTTCCCGAGATGCTTATTTTGGGAGTTAGATCTTTGGCCAACTTATTCAGTTTGATGGCTTAATTGGTTTGGGGTCTCTCATTGGGATCTGTATGGACCTAAATCTAGGTATCACTTATGGATTTGAGTCTCAGCCTCTCTTTTTGGTCTCTTTTATATATTTGATTCTATGTTCTTAGTTTAGGCAGCTCAAGAAAAGGAGGAGTTTAGAAGTAGCAGTGCTAGAATAAGATTTGGATTATCTGTAAGTAGGTCTATGACCTCACATGTAAGAAGATCATATTTTAATTCACTAAATATATGGCCAAAACTGGGAAGGCCTTACAGCCCTGCATTAAATGATTTTGATTAATTAATGATAAAGGATCTTTGTTGTTTCTTCTCTCACTATGTTGTTTGTGTTTTTGCATTATTTCTGCAAGGTGGTTTGGTGGTTGGGAGTGCTCTAGGCCCCATCTTCTTACCCTCCTTGCATCAAATCTTATGATGGTCACGTAATCTCTAAAGAAACTCAGAGTTAGTAAAATCGTATAGCAACTTTGAATTCACACAGTCGCATAGTCTATAAAAGAACTCAAGGTTTCAGCATGAGTTATTTTAAGCCATAGTCGCAGAGTCTCGAAAGAAACATGAGTTAAGAGTTTTCTTTTAGTGATTAAGAGATGAGCATTGATCAAGATGTTGATCATGTGGTGATTGTTAAGTCTCAGAAAAGAACTAGAGTTAAAGATAACTCTTAGCGATAAGGAGATTATACAGTCGTGTAGTCACCAAAGGAAACCAGAGTAAGAACAAGGTAAAGTATGAGGTTTCCTTCTACGACATTATATACAGTCATCAGCCAATTAGAACACAGAGATTATGAAAGCATGTTTAAAGAGTTGTTGAGTTATGATAAATAGGCCAATCATATCAGATCTTGATTTTATTTCAAATATAATAAGGTTTTAATTGAAAAAGAAATCATTCAAAATTGATCACCTGTCAGTTTCAAATGCCATGGCTAGAAGGAAAATTGATATCACAGCACGTAGAAGTGATGGAAAAAGTGACTGAATTGCAAATCCATATTTTTAAATAAGGTATGTGCATTGATTTCTTTGAATAAGAAGGCATTACCATTATTCATTTCATTTCACCAAGAGTTTTAGTTTTCAAAGTGAAATTTGCATAAGTGATCAGAGCTTTCAAGAGAATAGAGCCATCCAGACTTTGTAAAATAGTGAGAAAGAGATTTGATTAGTTTCAATTTAGAACAAACAGGATGAGAAGGGCAGTGAGCATTGCCTCAACTAGCAGGAAGAGCAGAGATGATGATGACCTGAAGGGAAAGAGAAATTACTCAAATGAGTTCATACAACTCCTTCTAGGCTCTAATTAGGGAAGAAAGGTAAATGACGAGTGCCTTGGTGACAATTTTTCTTACATTAGAGATGTAAAAACCCCTAATTGTTTATGATATCATTTGTTTATCTATTTCCATAAGAATAGTGATGGTCCTATCCTATATCAAACCCTTGGATGTTAGGATTAGCAAAACTCATAGTTCTTGATGTGTTTGTAGATGTTGATTTGTTGTTAGAGATAGAAAATAGGTATGACACTATTTCAAAGACCATTAAGAAGGATGATGGCAAAATTGTAGTGACCCTTGATAGGGCATCGTTTATGAAATCATTTAATATATATAACCCTTTCTCAACAAAAATCAACATGAAAGCCTTAGCTACTAGATATACTAAGGAGGTCGGTATCGTAGCTAAATTGATTCAATCCCATGTGTCGAGAGGAACTCGAAATTATATAGAACCTATCCCTAGTGATACTACACCTTACTTCTACAAGGACCTGGCATTCTATATGAAGTACATTTCATATGCCCTATGTAGATTCTTAGAGGTTGATAGTGGAAGAGAGAGGATATCATCTGATATGTTAATGATAATTTTGGACTTGCAGAGTCCCTATGTCAGTACTGATTATGATTACATTCAATATGTAATTGATAAGATGCACAGGGATTTGTAGATATTCAGAAGGAGGGAATCCCTAAATTCCTATAGTATTCGTTTCTCATGCATTTGATTTTGTTCTACAATTTTAACATCATGGACCTACCCAATATGATGCCTAAAATATTTTATCATGGTCAATCCAACCCTTTGAAACTTTGGTTAAGGGTATGGAATTACACAACCAGAGAGAATGAGTTATGTGCTTTTGAGAATTTGGTAGTGCATCCCCTATTGAGCAAATTAGGAGTCAATATGACTAGGCTTCCAATCAAAGTATTAAAACTTTTAAGGCCCTGCAAGTTTGTGGATAAATGGAAAGGAGACCACAATTGGAGTGATTTATATTATCATCAAATTTTCAATTTGATCAAAGTATATGGTTTCTCTCAACCACCACACATTTTTCCATACAGAGTGCCACCTAGAATTTCTATCATGGAGTTCCTATGGAAGCTCATGCTGACAGATAGGGAGCATTTAGCTCCAGATAGGAAAGGAACCTTCACACCAAGGCAATTTATTGCTTCTAATTTTAAAGTTGGTAAGAGGGCTTATGATGTAGTGAATGGATGGTTAAGACACTACAGAATGAATGTATCCTTCTATAGGTACATTGATACAGAAGGTTTCATAAGAAGTGCCAAGAAACTTCTGAAACCCACCATTACAATTACTAAAGAACATCAGCCATGTGAGGAAGAGGATCTTATCAAGAACATCCTTGAAGAGGATGATATTTCAAGTAGACTAGCAAAGTATGAAGACCTGATGAATTTACAGTAGCAGCTCAAGAAGAAAGGGATCTCATTTGGGGGTTATTTCCTAGGTATGCCCTATTTATAGAGATTGGAAAATATGATTGAGTCTTATGAGACTCTGAAAAATCAGCTAGAGCAACAAATTAAGGGCAAGGACAAAGATCCAAATAAACATTCATCATCATAATATAGTAGTATTTATTCAATACATAGCCCGCCACCTCAGGATCAGCCACCTCAGACTGAGGAAAATATAATTGATTTAACATAGGGACATGAGGCTAAGGTAGTTGTTGAACCTTCACATAAAAAGAAAAAGGTGGAAGCAGGGGAACCTTCTTTTGTCAAGACACAAAAGAGGAAAAAGGACAAAGTAATTTCCCTATTCACAGGGACAAGTTCCTATGATCACCAATTGAGAAAGGTCATAAGAGAAGGAAAAAAGAAAAGAGAAGACAGGGATGATAATGTGGAGTTACCTCTCTTATTGTGTCAAGATGAAAGGGAGTTGCAGCAAGAGTATTTCTTAAAGGATGATGAATTTATAAAGACCAAATAGTTCTAAGACTTTCTTATATGGGCTAAACAAGAACAAGTAGGGTCACAGTTGAAATTTCATGGTGGAGAAGCCATAACAAGTGAAGCCTTATAGGCTCTCCAAGAATATGATCTAGAATCTAAAAAATTGACCCCTGATGAGGCTAGACAATTAGTGAAGTTTAGTGGCATGTTACTTGTGGAAGGATGGGACCTGGCTTCAGCCTTCATCATTGATCAAATCAGAAGGCATCCAGACATCAAGTTTTCAATAGAGACACAAGTAGGAGAAATGATTAAAGGGTGTGGTTATGATGCAAAATCTCAAACCCTAACTATGTGGGATCTATATCCCAAAGACCAAAAGCCCTCACTAATCAATGTACAAGAGAAGATGGAAGGAGATAAAATAATTTGGTCTATCCATAACATAGGGGATCTATAAATTTCACAGGCCCTAACCCACTTTACTCACCTCAATGAGGAAAAATTTGTGCAAATGTCCAATAGGTATAAAAATTTATTTAATGAAACAAGCGTCATTCCAAAGGATAGAGTGTTGGGTTTGATAAAGATCAGTGATATTTTGAAGATAATTTTAGATCTAAATCAGAAGTTCGAAGAGATGCCTGAACCTACCCCTACTTAACCAAAGTAAGTTACAGATGCCCTGGTGGAATCAGAGCATAAGTAAATAGAGCATGAAGATGAAGAGAAGAATAATGTGGCTTTAGAAGCCTTTCTAAATATCTTGTAGCATAGGATTAACATCCTAAAATATAAAGTTGATTTGGTGCATGGAGCCTATAATAAGTTGTCTTTCCTACAAGTTGAGGTAACTAGTTTTGTATCAATATTGAAACCCTACTTTAGGACTTGGTCAGTTAGGACCAGTTTATTTGAAAGGTTAGCATCTTTGCAACCACTTAGGGAAGAATTTCTAGATATAGTCACACAAGTAGGTGATGAAATAGATCAAATTAGGGTGACCTTGTCCTTTTTCAAGGGCAAGGCAAATTAGATAGAGACTAGGTTGAATATGTTTGGGTCTGATTATAATAAGTATGTTCCTTCAATCAGAATAGAGGACAATCAGATTAATTCAGTGGAGGTATGGAGGAATGAATTTGATTCATTATTGCCTAATAAAGAGGCATTTATCTCTGACACCAAGGAATTAGATATGGAAAGGTTTAATAAAACCTTGGATGAGGCATTTAAGGTCGAGATAGATTTCAATAAATTTGTAACAGATGCTAGATGGGAGAGGTAGAAGGCACAACTTGAAAGCATTCAAAGATTTAATTGGCCTACAGAGGAATATGTTACAACATGGGATGTTCTTACAAATCCCAAGAAAAAGAATCCTACGACAGTTATCCTTGACATCATATCGCACCTGATCTTTGAGCACATGGAGGTTAGTCATCTGAGTGATTAGTGTATGTTAACCTATAATGTAAGTCACTAAATATTGCAACAACTATTGGAGGCTATCCAGAACATATTCAGACAAAGGTGCCAGCTAGCAAAATATGTCAAAGATCTAATTTGATTGTATTCCTATTTTTTTATTCCACCTCTTGGAGTTTTCTTGTCTTTTGACTTCTTCTAGCTTTTAGGGTTAGGTCTTAAACCATCTAAAGCTTGTTGCATCCTTAATTTTTAAGGATTCCAAGATGGTTTAGACTATATATATAGCATTTGTATCATTTTGTGAAAGGGAAGAGAAGTGAAATATAATTGCAAGCCAGACTGCTCAATTTTGTTTGAGTTTTGTGCTTATTGTCTATTGAATGTATTTGAAGTAGTACCAATATTAATAAAATACATTGTATTTTCTGTTCTATATCTTTTGTTGTCTCTTTATATTTTTGTTCTAGCTCTTGTATGTTTGATTTGCAAGGCATTTTAGATATACCAATTATAAGGTAATTGTGCAATTTCTTGTGAGTTCTTTCAAGGAAGGAATAATTCTTACAAGTAATCCCAGAGAGCTAAGCATTAGTATTAGGATCTGATAATAGGGGTATTGGAGTGAAAGGTAGTCTATAAGGCATTCTACCCAAATTGTATGTATTTATATTAATCAGTTATTATGGATTTACATTTGATATTGACTCTTTGCCCAAGGATTAAGACATTGGTTTAGGGTTTGAAAAGTAGTTAATCATCATCCAATATTCAAAAAACAATCAATCATTTACATTTCAGTTACAAATATATAAAAATTTAAGTAATTGTATTAGAGAATACAATTCAGTTTGTTGATTCCTTCAAGAGAGAATCACTAGGTTAACCCTCCTAATGTTCGTAGAACTACAAAAGGAAGAAAGATGAGAATTATTATTACATTACTATTTTTTATTGTTAAATTAATGGTTTGGCTTATTAAGCTCTGTATCAGATTGTTTATAGTCATTTGCATAGTTTTTTATATGTTGATACAGTAAGAGGCAATTAGCAATCCAGTAAAATATCTAATCCACTATAATAGATACTGGAAATTAGTAATCATTTGAAGGTACACATGCTTGAGCCTGTGGATATCAAAGTAGAAGGAGGTACTAAGTCCTCATCAATTAGGCTTTCTCTTGCATGAGTTTAAATTGGAAATATAAAGAGTAAGCATTTACATTGTTTTAAGAACCTGGAAGAAAAATCCCTAACATGGCTAAAATCTATTACCCTCTACTAAAGGTGGGGAAACCCTCACCTCTTCCAACGAAGTACATGCTGGTATGTTGTTACTGATCATACTATATTGTACACTTATTGTAATTTTTGGGGTTTAGGAAAACACCTTGAAAAAACAATGGGTTAACTTGTCAAGCATTTTTTGTTAACTCGTCAAGCATTTACCTAGGTTAACTCGTCAAGCTTGGATAACTCATTAAGTATTTTCCTAGGTTAACTCATCAAGCATTTTTAGGGTTGGTTAATTGACATTGGTAAACCACCTAAAAGGCCTATAAATATGTGGCGATGTAATGTGAAGATGAGACTATAATTATCTCTTTGTTGGATAATAAAATAAGTGGACAAATGTTTCTCTTGTGGATGTAGCCCATATTGGGTGAACTAGATTAAATATTTGTGTTATTATCTTTTTTTTTTCTCTTAATTTATGCATTATCTTAATATTGTTTATTTCTCATATCTACCTAAACCCTAACAATACCTATAGATTTATATTTCACATAACTACTATTAAACTCAATAGTGTATGTATCCAGCTTATACAATGTGCCAAATCTAATGCCTCTTGGAATCAACATAGCATCACTCATCACTTTTTCATCCTACATCATAAAATAATACCTGCATACCCGCATCTATTAGTTTGTTCATAGACAAAAAAAAATTGTGTCAGTTCAAGGATATGCAAGAGACTATTAGTCCTTGTTATACCATGAGGAAAATTATTGTAAGTTTACCACAACCAACAATAACTAAATGAGAATCATCATCCAAGTACACATTACCTCCTCATCTCTTCAAAACTAAAATAACCCACCACATTTTTGGTCTTCAAAATAACAAAAGTATTTCCAATAGCCATAATAAGACAATCTCACAAATCAAGCAAAGAACAAAGCAAGATATGATATTTCTCCTTATCATCCATCTTGGTTCCAACAAATGCCAAATGAGCCACCAACATATTGAATTCTTCTAGGTGGTTTTTAATTCATCCATCCTCTTCCATTCTCAAGGAATATAATCTATTCCTTAAGAAAATTTTGTTTACCAAAGATTTGCCTTGATACATCTCACCAATTGCCTTGCATAGCTTCTTTGTAGAAGACTCTTTATGTAGACTAAATAAAACAAAAAATTTCAAGAACAATCTAATTAAACCCTTGACTTTATTATATATAATGTCAAATTGAGTTGCCATGGTAGTATTTATAGGTTTGAAGACATTCTCATCAATAACACTCAACAAATCTCAATCTATTAACAAATCCTCATCTTCATCTTCCATATTTCAAAATTATTTTTATAAAACTTATCCACCTCTATTTCCCCTAATTAACTTTTCATCTACAAAACCCTACAACATAATCACAAATTATCTTCTATATAAACTACCACTCAAATATGGGCTAGTTCAAGAAATCCAACCACCCACAACTGAAACCAAAAGTGATCAGGTTTTGATACCACTTGCAATGAAGTTAAGGTGGTAAAACAATTTCCTACACTAACCTTTAAAGGAGGGTTATGAAAAATTATTTTTAGATCATTACAATATTTACATATGTTAACCTTACTATGATGATATTACTGAGAGGGGAGGGGTGAATCAGGAATCTACCAATTTCAACACTTAAACACTTTTCACTTATCCACCAAAGCAACAACTCAACAATCAAAATTAAATGTGCAACCAAAAAACATCCAACACATAGACACAATATTTTTGGTATCATGGAAACCCAAATTAGGGAGAAAAAAAATCATGGTGGGGATGGCACACACAATATTTTACTCTTCTGAAGTACGCCCTGTGAAAGGATTTACCCTGTTAAAGGCATTTACATATACATCAAAAAATGTAACCTTGTGAGAGGATTTACCTAAAGCTCATAATAAGCTTGTACCATGTGAGAGGTAGCCTTGTGAGAGGACTTTGAACACTTCTTCCTTTTGCACCGACACATGATCAACCCAACACATTCACTTTCTTCTTTTCAGTTTATATGATTTCTTTCTCTCTTAGGTTTCCACCACCATAGAAAACCCTAAAATGTAATACCTTTTCATTCTGACCATACACATACACTTGGCTTCATAGCACATATCTCTATGTCCAATTTTAAATATACTAATCGCGCCTTTCCATTCTCATATTCAATCAAGGAATTAAAATATTTCATTAAGAATTTTCTTTCTTGACCAACCGTCTTTCTCAAATTATCTTTACATGCTCGTCTCCATTAAATAATTATTCCCAGTTGTCCATGCACATTCTCCAATGAATTATGACCAATAACATTTGAATATAACAACAATTTAAATCACTGATACCAATCAAACCATTAGCCATTTAGAAACTTAACACTTTACAAATGTCATTGATCATCCTTTAAAATATCTCATATCTTTTCTCCAAATGAATCATGGTTTAAGGATTAGCATCTAGCAGCTTCCGATAACCTCCAAAAACTAATCAAACAAAAAAATAATCACACAAATAACCATAGTGATATAATTATCTTATTCTTGTTAATTTTTGACCTATTAATTTCATTGTCTCTGGTTCACTTCACTAAATCTGTCTCACCGATCATCACCATAACTTAATATTTTACATGTATCATCAAGACATGTTTCCAAGCACTCATGTAGAATAACACCTTAACATATTTCCATTTGCATTAGCAGCACATAAAGTTAATAGTTGACATCATTTACAATACAATAATTGGTCATTTCTCAACCATACATTTCATGTCTTACCATTAAATCATGCTCTAAACCACTTTACATTACACATCATTGTTCTGCACTAGTTATTTCATCAACATAAATGTAACAGAATTAAGTATAAATAGCATGTATACCACAAAAAAGTGAGTTACATGGGGAAAATATTTTCAAGAGAAAAATATCACTCCAAAATTCACCCAATATACTTGTAGAGAAATCTTCTCATAGGAGTTTAACCAATTAAAGATCTAGAGGTAACTCAACAATTATAAGACTCTTACACACAATCTCTACCTCTCGCACCTAATATATAAGAGATACAATGCATGAAACAGTCAAACACTATTACAAAACCATAGGCTAAAACACCCCAAAAAGCGTCTCCCACCTTATCTCCACTCCAAGATTCCCTATGATGTGTCAAAATTCATACCAATAGGTGTAACTCTCTTTTATAACTCACTTATGTGTCCAATACATTTTTTTATATTTCCCATTTTAAGAGACCCAACTTCTAGAGGCCTTAACTTTTGATTCTGGTGTCTGATTAACAAATCATTTGAACCACCAAAAATCCTATGATGTTTATCAAGCAATAGTATGTCACATCGATTAAAACAACTTTAGGCCATTTTATAGCCTCTAAGACCTTCAAATTTGAATTTGTGACTTCCATTCACAACTTTAAAAATAGAAACTTTAAAATCTTCAAATCTAGACATGATCTTGTGGTGAAAATTAACCAATATGCTTGGCGCCTAATCCATAGATTTTGGAAAAATTTAGACCAAATCATGTTGAAATGTAACTTTATATAGATAACTTAACCTTATGTAAATGCAAGGTTGAGACTTAATTTTCCTAACATTATCTCACTTGTCAAACACCTTGTAAGAGAAAAGGGGGTATCTACCATAATTTAATTTCTAGGAGTCATGAAACCCATAGATTACAAAGACCTTCTAAACAACTCTACACTCACATCTTTAGTTAAAAAGTTTGAAACAAATATCAAAGTATCTACCTTAACTAGATTCACCTTGTCATTCTTAACCATTTTACTGACAAAATGATACTGAACATCAATATGTTTGGTCTAGACAAGAAAATTTGAGTTCTTAAATAAGAAGATCGCACTCTAGTTGTCACAATAAACTATCACTAAAACTTGTTTTATTCCAATATCTGAACATAGTCTCATAACTTCTTTACAAACATAACTATCATATATTGAGCTTCACTAGTAGACAATGCAACAAAATTGTGTCCCTTATTCATCCAACTGATTGCACCACCAAATAAATTAATACTTAAGCACTAATGCATCTCTTGCTATCAATATCACTATCCAATCTTAATTCACATAACCATAAATATCAAGGGAAATATTGTCTCCTATCCAATTACCAAGATAACAAAGAATACTTAGAGGTACCCTTCAAATATATGAAAATCATTTTAATTGCATCCCATTAAACTCTAATAATATTAGACATGTATTTAGAAAGAACTCCCCCTACTTGTGCAATATTTAGTCTAGTACAAAGCATAGCATGCATAAAACTTCCAACAGGACTCTTGTAAGGTACTTTTCTAATGTATTTCATCTTTGGTCGAGATGTAAGTCAATCTGAAATAAAATAAACACATAATGGTCTCCAATCCTACATGATGTCTCTATATAAATGATTTCATATACTTACTCTAGCCTAATCATGTCTTTGTGTTCATTCTATCCCTTCTAATTTATCTCTTTTAAGAGGACCAAACACATTAGAATGCATAGGATCCAACTCATCACAAGATTTTTTAGAGCACAAGTAAAACTTTATACTTGAGAGAGACCTAGAAAATTCTAGAGAAAATGAGTACATGAAAAACATGTCTACAAGAATATCTCCTAGGGCTTGGAAGGGCAGAAAATGGCGTTTGTAGAGACATCTTAAAGAGAAATAAGATCATTGCAAACTTTTGAAAAAATGAATTTTTCAAGTAAAAGGATGTTTTGACCATTGTGTGTATCAAAATATTTTGGATTTCTATATAGATCAATATATCACTTGGTATATTGGACTTTGAAAGGATAAATTTCATTCCATTTCCACTACTCGTAGGTCATGAAGACAATTTTTATTAAGTGTGCAACACAAGAAATTTACTATGGCACCAGCTATCCAGCCATATGATTCGATATAGTTTGATGCCCATGCCATTAGTATGCATGCTATGGCCACTAGGTTGTCATACCACTATATATTTTTTTCAAAAAAATTTAAATCCATCAGTGTTATGTACGTGCGGAAGAAGTCAAAATATAAATTTTGTACTACATCATTTAATAGAAATTGAGTGATACTTAGATTGATCTATTTTTATTTCATTGGTAATAGATCAAGCCACAATAATAAACAAAAGGTTGGAGAGATTAATGTTATTATTTATATTACCTAAATTTCAAATCAAGATACCTGTTGACGGGGTTTTGCTGACCGGGTCTGCCAACAGTCATAAGTTGTCACCGGGTTCCGGGGAAATCGGCCAACTCCGCCTGCAAAGGTTATCCAGGGGAAATAAATCCTCTGGGTCTTCAAGCACCTGGGTGTCAGGTCATGACGGTGCAGGGCTCGGTTGGGAGAGGTGACTGTTTTCAAAGGGGGATAGCTGGTTTCTTCAACTCATTCTTCCAGAGATTCAATATGGTAAGGGCTTACCAAAGCATTCTACACTTAGCAAATAAAATGAAAAAGATCATGCAGGGTTAGAAGTATTTCATCTAACTATAGTCATGCCAAAATGTCTGGAACATCAACAGTACTCTGGAAAACTATACTAAATACCGAAGAAATACATAACCATCAGCTAGCATTTTTATCAGTAGCAAGAGAAAAGAGTTCGTTAATCTACTTCAACATACCAGAGTAAAAGACATAAAAAACATTAAAACATGA
>MU225587.1:105331-119897 GCA_018584345.1 Thuja plicata | reverse complement strand
AAACATTAAAACATGAAATACCATTAACTCAGAAGCAAGAATGCCAACAACGTCATTGCCAAGAATCCTTCCTTCTTCATTAATATTTGGTCCAGCAAGCACTGGTGCGTGATACAATGGCAGCTCCAGGGGAGCATCTAACTACCAAGAACAAAACAATGGAGCATTGAGCTCTGCAACTAAAACCAGAAATTACTTTGCTATGGACAACAAAATCATCAATTTTGCCGACCCTTGGAAATGGGCCGATTTTCCTATCTATACAACTCTTTGCTAACCCTAACCCTATTTACATCATGCTTTAATAAAATATAATATCTGGGGGCCGGTACTACCTGTGCCACCCTACAAAAGACCTGGAGATAGAATAGGTCTGTCAGGTCAGAAGAATAAGATAAGAATATACATCAAAAGAATCGGTCTCGAGAAGAGAGCCAGAGAGGAGAAAGAAGAAAGTAGGTCCCCCGGGGACCGAGGCTACATGCCTCATAAATGGGAAATGTGGTTCCCTGTCTCCAATACGCCAGGTGTATCCTTGAGTGGCACCTCGAGAAGACCACCCTGTCAAAAAACCAACTGTCGAGATGATGCCTCTTGATGTGCCCAACTACCTTCTGACAATCTTATTAACCACCTCTAAAAGTGACCGGTCGGCCTCGGGGACCGAGACACGGATCACTTTAAAGAATACAAAATGGTTGGATCTGGGACTCCGGGGTCTGGGAACTTACGTCCCCAAAAGAATAAAGAATGCTCAACACTCAAGTTTCTCTGGCTCCCGGAGAAAGCTCAAGGTTGTTTATTATTGTTGAAGGCCTGAAGGAGGTGGGAAATGCCATCTTCATCTACATTCTTCAGGCTGGCCCTTCTGTGCCTGGCTACTTTAACTTGTTCCCCCAACTCTGTAACATTTTCTTTAAATCCATCCGCCATCCTTGCCGCATCATGGCCCTTAAGTATCATTTCAGTTAATTTTTCCATTTGGGCCCTGTCTATCCCCTCTGGGGATTGCTATCGGGATTGCATTATTTCATCAAAACTCCCCAAAACTGAATCTTCAGAGGTGTATGTATCTGTACTAAGGGGATCAGCCCCGAAAATCTTTATTACATAAGAATTGAATAGATTAGAAGGATATTTTATGTTGTGTACCTTCTCTTGCAAGGACTCTAGCAGTTGCTTGGTTACCTCCAATGTGAGGTCAAGTCTGGCATGCTGAGTCCTTACAAAATCAAATGATTCCTCACCCAAAATTTTAGATTCAGAAATCATATCTTCTCCCAAGGTGAGGAGCTCTTCGAGCTTTACCTTCCACGCCTGGTAATTTTTGGCGTCACTCTCCCACTACTCAATGATTGCTTCCGCCTGATGAATAATTTGTCGGGCTATGTATAAGTTCGGGAGAGTGGACGCTAGGAAACGCCAGGTGTTTCCTATCTGTAGGACTACCCATTCATCTACTGCTTGGGATTTCTTTTTCATTACTCGCAGGGAGTCTATGTCACTCTGCGGTATTTCTTCTGATGTGGAGGTCTCCGGAGGAGCGGCATTGAGGGGTCAGGCCAGCTCAGCAAGCAACCCCATAAGGTTTGCATTCTTCTCTTTCTCTGCCTTGAGCCTCTGGGCCTCCTTTTCATATTGAGCCTCCACTGGCCTTGCTGCCTCCTTCAGCAAGTCCACCTCGCCTTGCTTTCCCCTTTTACCCAGGGATACCTCTACAACATTGTAATCTGCGGGGTTTGCGGTTGCTTCATCGGCATCTGGGGGAGGTGTTGCCACAATGGTAACTGTCTCTCCGCCCGGCCCAGTTCACAGAGTATGAACTGTCCGGGCTTTCTTTGCCTTCGGCGGGGCCTGAACTTGGGCCATCATTTCAGCCAGGTAGAGAGGAATCACCGAAGCGGACTGAGCTTTTCTTTTTCTGCTATCTACCAGCCATTGAGGTGGGAGAGGTGGCCTTCCTACCAGAGTTTGTTCTTCTGATTCTTTCCCGGTGTCCTATTGTTGTTGCTCCTCTCCGACGTGAACTTCATCCGTCCTCCCTGCCTCAACCTTGTCCTATATGTCTATTGCTGGGTCTGGACCTTGGTAGGCTTCTTCGGGGATTTCCTCTTCAAGCTTCTCCTCTTCTTCTTCTTCTTTTTCTGCCAGGGCTTCTTGAACTGTTGGCAGTAGGGGAGGTATCGGGCCGAGATTCAGAGTTTGGGCCGCTGTGATAACCTGCCCGAAGGTTACCCCTGGGAGTGGCCTTGGGAACGTGGCAGCTGGGTTTACAGTTATTCCTGAAGGTCCAGTTCCCCCAGCAGATGCCACTTGTTCACTCAGCTTTAGTTGGTCCACTCCCGAACCTTGCATCTCTTGAGCCCCAAAGATAATCTCTGGCTCTGGCTCCTCTTCTTCTTGTTGCTCCTGTTCTTTAGGTTCTTGTTCCAAGTCCTCTTGGTCCACAGCCTCTTGTTCTTTCTCTGGGACTTCTGTCCCTGCTTGTGTATCGTCCCCCTGCAAATTCCCGAATTCATCGGCTGCAAATATGTCAAACTCCTCTTCTGGAGGGGGACTGGCTGGGACCTCTATCAGGTCTGCTTCTTTCTCTGATTCTGAGGAACTGGAAGAAAGGATCTCTACTTCTCAGGGGAGGGATGCCCTTGGCGCTAGTACTGGCTCTGCCTTGGCCTATTTGATGTGCTTCCTCTTCCTCCAGGTGACCAAAGGTGGCCCCGCATCGGCTATTGCTACTGCCTCCATGGGATCCACCCCCGTTGCCTTGACCATTAGGGCTGCCAGTGACGGGGAGGAAGGAGGATGAATTGGTCCGGCCATGAGCGGGGGAGTGGCAAGCCTTGTTATTAACTGCTCCCTCATTTGCTAGGAGGCTACCACAGATTGCTTAATTTGTTCTTGTATGGGGACTTCTTGCACAGAGGGGGTTGTAGCTATCCATTTTCCCTTATCTGTGCCCTGCGAAGAAGTCCCAGCCCCCGGGGTCAATCTTGGTACCAGCGGCGGTGCTAATTTTGGTGCCAGTCGGGGAGCTTGACACATACTCCCGGGGCATACCTTCTTAAAATAGGCATGACTTCTCTCGACCACATCTCGAGTGAAGTCCTCAATTATGGGCCCCTCCTGGGCGGCCCAATCCATTGCCGGCAGTGCCATTTTATCGATCCCCTTTTCTTTGTACTGGGGATCTATGGTGGGGGCGGCGTCAGAAAAGCCCGAAGGGAATCTTCGGAGCTTCAATTCCTGCATCATTTTGGCTGTCATTCTGATGTAATGCCAGCTTCACATGTTCATTTCATCTTGGCAATCTACCCAGAAGTCCTCCATGTGTATTTGATGGGGCTCCAAAGCCCAGGGCATTGTCGTTGCTATTTTTCCATGCGGATCAAAGTTCTTCCACGCCAGATAGAATTCCTGCAAGTTATAACTTTTTAGCTCGTTGTCTGCCTCTTTCGCAGCGGCCAAACTGCAGGTGTAGTTCCCACAGGTGATTGGGAACAAGACATTGGGGACCTTCTTAAGGGAAAAGAAGGTATCCAATTCCATCATTTGTTTGCAATATTCCAGCAGCACGATCTTGTCCCCGCAGTGCCTGGGCAACAAGTAGGATTTCCCAGAGAAGCCGGCAACCCTAATATATGTATGCTGCTGGAATTGAATGTAGTAGTGTCCATAACTACTAACTAACTTCATCGCCTCAGTGGACAGGTGGTATCCGGCATCCCAAGTTGGTGTGAGCAGATGGTAGTAAACGAATGCATCGTTTACTTGGTAGAAACTGGGGAAGCTGGCCTCCCATTGAATTTGTGGGAAATGGTCCCACGGCGCTTTTTGTTCCAGGCCCATCCCGAGCACACCATCTGTAAGTAGGCCATTAGAATGGGGCCTCTACTGGGCTAGGGCCCAAAAAATGTAAGAAGACATATAGAACTTCTTTTTCCTGTCCACCTGGAGGAACTGGGAGTCGACGTGATTAGAGATTATTGCGGCCCAGTCGAAGAATTCTCCCTTGGTGGAGATGCCGAGGAGAAAATAATACATCCACTTTGCAAACTCCTGGGTGGAGGGTTGTCCAAATACCTGGGCTAATGCTATTATCCCCATCTAGATGCTCTCCTTGAATTCAGAGCGGGAGATTTCTATTTTCATTCTCTTTGGATCCCTCTTCGGGGCCTTGAGCCAGTGGGTATTCATGTACACCCGGGCAGCATCTTCCAGTTGAGTAAACTGGTCCAAGGCATCAGCCTTTGTAACCACTATGGCTCTGTTGAATTGTGGGATTCCCAATCCTTCCTGGAATGTGTCTGGGTCGAGGGACACCAGTGGAGTGGGGTATCCCGTAGGTTCTCTTGCTGCAAGCATGACAGCCCAGATGGAAGAATTATAGTTGGCGGCCAGTGTTAGAATAATCTCTAGAGACTGCACAGAGCATGGGAAGCAAGCTGCCCGGAGGATCCTGAAACCTCCGACGTTGATTGCTAATTGATCCCCAGCTTGTCGCTGGATGTGCATTACTTTTACTAAGGCTTGCATTTCTTCCCACGTTCTCAAGCTGGTGTCAGTTATGAGTTTAACCTTGGGCTCAATCTTTGAGCCCGTAATGACGTTGTTCTGCATGAACTTCATGGTGAGGGGCAGTTTCTCCAGGGCCCTCTCCATCTTAGATTTTATAGCTGCCCTAGTCTCCGTCGCTGTTGGTAGTTCTGGACTTCTGGGAGGAGATGATGCGGACACTTCAGACATGTTTGGAAGATGAAGTCCAAGAACCTACAAGACAAAGTGACCGTCAGAATATTTTTATTTAAAATAAAATAGTTACTCCGGGGTCCGGAGATCTTACCACCGCGTTGTTTGCTTTTCTTGAAAATTTAGTATCATGCAAGGATAACCCAAAAGCAAAACACAGCATAAACTTAAAGTATCAACATATCCGGGTCTGGGGAATTTTATCACGCTTGGAAAAGACATAGGATGGATGGTGGTAAGAGGCCCGAAGCTCGGAGGAATGACCATTAGTAAAGATGTATGGAAAGGCAATTTGTTGAGCCCACGTGGATGCCACGTGCGTTGGCATTAAATAGATGTGATGGCGATGACGGCGAAGCCAACTGTCCGAATGCGCGAAAAGGGAAAGCCACTTGACTGGAATTGATTGCGTGCATGGGACGCAAATGAGGTTCTGACAGCCTTGATGGAGGAGAGAGAAAACTACCTGTTCAAAATCGGTCGAGAGCCGAGTTTAAAACAGGTGGTTTTCTACCTCGAAAGCGAGTTCAAAGGCAAAAACCAGAAGCAAAGGTGACTCAACCAGCTTGTTGAGTTGCCTGGAAGAATATACACGAGGCCAAGGGGTATATACAGAGAATAGAAGGAGATATACAGGGGTTTTACAACTATAATACATATATACATGAATATACAATGCAGGGACGACGTCCGCGGGAAAACCAGACAAAGCAAAAATAAATATACAGCCATTTACACAATATACACCATTTGAATACTTTACATTATTTACAGAAAAACAACTTCTGCACAAAGGGCGGACGACCCTCTGGCAGAGCCGACCCACCAACGAGCGGCAAAAACCAGAAACAAAGGACCGAACCAGACGAAACACAAAGAAGCAAAGAAAAACCAGACAAACAAACAGAAACCAAACAAAAACAAAGAAAGCCAGAGAGGAGGGAAAGCAGAAAAACCAACCTGAAAACGTAGAAGGCAGAAGAAAGGGAAGATTACCATGGGAGCTCGAGTTGTCAAACTGTCAGAATCACCACCATGAAGCACTCGCAATTGCCTGAGAACGCAGAAGGTGTTAAGATTTGATTATCACAAATTCTCTACAAATGCGCTTTTAATCACTTTAAAATCACGGTAAGTGTGAAAGTGACAGATAATTTCTATTTATACCCGCGGTAAAAGGCAATCCTCCGCCTTCCGAAAATCTCCGGACAGGCAAAACTTCCAGACTCTGGGCCTGGGGATTCCTCGTGATGATATACCTAAGAACATCATGATGAAGAATCCCGAAGTCCAGAATCTGGTTCCCAACAAAAGGCAACCTCTGAGACCGGAGTCCCGGAGGAGAAAACCAAAACAAAAAAATGACACGCCGGGGAAGAAAACCCCGGAGAAAGAAAAAAAAAGGGAAAAAGATAAGGCAAAGCCCGCAAAGCAAAAAAAAGGGGGACAAAATATTTTGCACACAAAATGTAGGGATGGGGATGCAGGGCATAACAAATGGCGACTATCTGGAACAAATGCCTAAGCGCATTTGAGAACTATAGAATCTCTGGTTAGCAAAAACTGGAACAAGCCGCTTCAAGAAGCATCTGACAGGCAAAGGGCAACATATCTGAGAGAATCCAACCACACAGGAGCCAGTCCGTAGTCTTTCATCAGTGGTTTCGTGTGTGCTTTGGAAGGAAATCAAGCTGATGACCTTTGGGAGGAATAGAGAAGGGGCACTAATTACATCGAACCAGTCATCAATTTGCTCATTACCCCCTGGAGACCAGAGTTTTATCCTACTTTTTCTCTGATTATTTTATTTGTTTCCGGGTGGGGAAGGTGGTACTTCTTTCACCATTAAGCTCAAACTTAGCTGATTTTAATGGCGGTACTTCTTTCACCTATCCACTTGCGTTTAGATGTTAGAAGAGGGGATAAAGCTCCAGACCAGGGAGGAATTTCTTTAGATTTTCAGATGTGGATCAACCAATCAATACAGCCGATCTACCCTCGGTGTGTCCGATTAATTGTTCCTTGCATTATTATTTAAGTTCACTGATTGCCAGATTCTGGAAAAGAATGCCTAATGGAGATTCCTCAAAACGTGCCATATCTTGTGAAATGAACCCCGGAGACCGGGTCGATTCCACTGTGCTAAAGATAGACTCTAAAGTTCACCATGCCGTAGACATTGTACCGGAGGCCAAAGTTATGCGAATCATTCCAATTCCTGCAAGACAGAACAAAACACTGGGACCGAAAAGAAAACCAAAAGCAAAAACAAAAATGACCAAAGGGGACTGCCCCGGAGGACAGTCGACAAGACTATTTACAAGGCAGGGTACCTCACAAAAAGACACCCAAGAGAAATATTTACAAGAGGATATTTACATATAACACAACTTAGGACAAACTTACCCTCATTCGAAATATTGTTTGAGAAACTGCCCATTAACAGGCAATGCGATAGGTTCCCCAGTCAAAGTGTTGAGGCGGTAAGTACTTGCCCCACAGATTTTTGAGATCAGGTATGGTCTGAGCCAGAGCCGTTGGAACTTGGTATGCTTTCCTTTCTTCTCTCGGGCCTTGTCCCACAAAAGGACCAGATCTGAGATCTGAAAAGCCTTGTATTGGGCTCTTCTGTCAAACCATCTTTTTACCACTGCTTGGTGACGCGCGAAATGTTCAAGGGATGCGTCTCATTTTTCTTCCATTCACACCAGATTCAAAAGTCGAACCTCCACGATGTTGTCCCTGTTGTTGAATTCCTGCATGAACTGTAATACTGGGATCTGTAAATTGATTGGGAATACAGGGTTCTGGCCATAAACTAGGTGGAATGGTGATGTTTCCAGGGCGGTCTTAATGCGAATGCGATCCACCCAGAGGGTGAATTTCAGCTTTTGGTGCCAATCCCGGGGATTCTATTCTAACAAATGTTTGATCACTTCAAGCAAATTCTTGTTTGTTGATTCAGCAACGCCATTTCCCTAGGGATAATAGTTGCTGGAGAACTTTAGTGTGATCTTCCGATTATAGGTCCATTCGAGTAACTGGGTCGAAGAGAATGTTGGACCATTGTCACATACTAAAGCAAAGGGCATCCCAAACCTTGTGACAATGTTTTCTTCTAAGAACTTGATAACTACGTCTATCGTGTTATTTTTACGAGGTATAGCTTCGGACCACCAAGTGCAGTAATCAGTAGCAGTAAGGATATATCGGTGGTTGGCAGACGAGTTGGGGTTGATCTCCCCGATGAAGTCAAATTCCCATTGGGAAAAGGGTCTAGCCTCGTAGACTGGTTGTAGAGGCATAGCGGGGTTACGCTCTCGATGCGCTGTAGTTTGACAAGTATGACATTTCCTAACATGAGCGTAAATGTCCTTGAAGATACAGGGCCAATAATATCTGGCCCGAAGGATCTGATGGGCAGTGGCGTTGGCTGAGCCTTGCCCAGTTCCAAACTATCCATGGAATTCATCGATTATTCTCACAGCTTGGTCTCTGTCGATGCACCGAAGGTACAACCCCTCATAATTTTTGCGGTAAAGCACGGAGTTTTTTATCATGAAGTGTGCACTTTTCATCCACAGGGCATGGTGTTTGTGGGGAGGTAACCCCTCCGGACATTTTTTATTTAGTAAAAAATATACCAAATCGGTATACCATGGGTCTTGGGTGATGGACTCCACCGTGTAAGTCTGACATTCTATGCGGGGAGTCTCTTCTGCCATCGCCTGACTTAGTCCTTGGCCCTGGACAATTTTCATGGGCTGCATTTCTAATTCATATTCCTGGAGGATGGTCATCCATTTCCCCCATCTCTCGCCCAATTCACTCTGCATCAGCAAAGATTTGACGGCCTGGTCCAGGATAATAGCATGCACTTTTCTTCAGAGAATATAATGCCAAAATTTCTTCACGGCGCGAACCAGAGAAAAGGTCTGTTTCTCTAGTGATGAATACTAGACTTCAACATTCTTGAAGGGGGAACTCATGAAAGCTATTGGTCGTTCCTCCCCTTCAACTTTTTGGGTCAACACTGCCGCTGCAGAATGTGGCGAAGCAAACGAGTATATGTAAAATGGGAGGGAATAGTCTGGGCTAGCCAGGACAGGCACCTCCGTTATTGTCTGTTTAATTTGGGCGAATGCCCATTTTGCTTCAGGACTCCACTCAATCTTGGTATCTTTCTTCATCATTTCATTGAGTGGTTTAACTATTTCTGCGAATCCCGTGATGAATCATCGTACGAAGTTGATTTTTCTAAAAAAGGATCGCATTTCTTTCTTGCTGCCAGGCATCTATAGATTCAGCAATGCCTCAACTCTATCAGGGTCGATGGATATACCCTTCTCAGAGACTATATGCCCGAGCAACTTCCCCTCAGTGACCCTGAATATGCACTTCTTAGGGTTGAGGGATATTCGATACCGGTGACACCTCTCGCAGATCTGAGCGAGGTGGGCGGGGTGATCACGCCTGTCCCGAGAAAAGATGGTCAAATCATCCATGTAGATGATTATGCATCAATTTACGAGGCCCTCGAACACAATGTCCATGGCCTTTTGAAATGTAGCCCCTGCATTGATCAAACCAAAGGGAATTCTCCTATACGCAAACGTTCCCCACTTGGTGGTGAATGTTGTTTTCTTTCTGTCTTCATATTTGACCATGACCTGATTGTATCCAGAATATCCATCCAAGAAAGACATCATCTGGGATCCATTTACTATCTACAACACCTCATCCAATGAGGGGAGAGGATGATTGTCCTTCTTGGAGGCCTTGTTCAAATTTTGAAAATCCACGCAAAGGTGGATCTCACCGTTTTTCTTCTTGACAGGAACCAAGTTGGCAACCCACGTAGCATGCTGGATTGGGAAGATTATCCAGACCGACAGCAGTTTTTCTACCTCCTGGCGAATCAGAGGTTCTATTAGGGGGTTGACTGGTTTTTGCTTTTTCTAAAAGGGCTTAGCGTCTGGTTTCAGGGGAATAGTGTGGGTCATGATAGATGTATCATACATTTTCAAGTCTTCATATCCCCAAGCGATCACATCAATGTATTCCCGGAGAACCGCGAGAATCTTCTCCTTCTCCTTAGGGGAGCAGGAGGTACCAATGTGGATGATCTTTTCTTCACCGGGCTGGCCGATGTTAACCTTTTCAAACTTTCCTCCCTCAGGGGAGGATGACACCTTCTCACGGACCCGGGGGTCCAAGTCGAAGATTTTTTCTAGCGCAACCATCCCCTTAGGGATGGTGTTAGTGGGAAAATCCATGATCCCATCGTCTTCATCACCCTGCCCAGTGTCATCATGGTCTCGTTCCTCCACTATCTGATCCTCAAAGACACCAATGTTTTCCATGAAGGCCAAGATATGCTGATCATCCTCAAAAACCTCGAAGTGGGTGACATTATCTGGGATGGAGGGGGTGGGGACCATCTCAACTGAAAATCTCTGAAGTCGTGAGCCGGCCATTGGCTCAAGTGTGCTGGCAGAGATGGCGAGGGCATCCGGGACATAGTTCCGTCGCTGGGGAATGAGGTCAATGCCAAAGGCATCAAAATCTTTGATAAGGCTCTAAGCCCAGTTGCGGTATGCGGCCAGCCTTTTGTCATGACATGTATATTGACTCCAAACTTGTTTAACAATCAATTCTTAATCACCCAAAGCCTGGAGGTGGGTGACACCTTTCCTTAGTGCAAATAAGAGCCCAAGGACCAAAGCCTCGTACTCTGTGAAATTGTTTGTACAGTTAAACTATAGCCTGTAGGACGCGAGGAAGGATTTCCCTCGCGGGTTGATTAATTCTACCTTGGCCCCACAGCCTTGTTTGGATCGGGACCCATCGAACTTCAGGGTCCATAAGTCATTGTTTGTAATTTGCGACTGGGGCGAGGTAGTCTTTGGATTCTTGCTAGGGGATTTAGGAGGTGTCTCCCAGACTACCGGTGTGAGAGTGGAATTTTCCTCTGGAGTTCTTGGAATTTGGGATTCCCGGGCAGATGACACCAAAGGAGCACATCCCGTAGTAGTACTTGGTCTGGGGAATCAATTGTATATTTATTCCGGAAGGTATCAAGTTGTCGGTTAGTGATCGAGAGACATGGCTCACACTCGAGCTTTGAATGTTTTTGGTAGTGCACTCGGCACCAAGTGCCAGACAGGAGTGTGGCAAGGGTTGTTGTGGCGCCTTGAGAGCTGATTTCAACTCTCACTTTTTCTTCTAAGTCTGGTTCTCTTTGTAGCACAGCGGGATCCTCTCCGAGGATGAAATCAAAAGTTAAGATTTCAAGAGGTTGGTACACCCCCAGAGAAGTCTTAGAGAAAAGGACTTCATTGACCCTCCCAACTTCGGTAAGGGCCTATTTCATCCGGGGTTCACTTTTGACCTGGATCTAGTTTGATTCTCCTTCCCATGGAAGCCATAAATGGGTGAAGTCAGTCAAGAAGTATCCGTTCAAGGACTTAGACCAATTCCGACTCAGTAACATCCCGTAGGTCTCTGGGATGTCCACCACTTGGATGTCAATGATGTTGGCTATCCTAGGGTCCTGGATAAGATGTATCCTGACATTCTTCAATTCCCCCACCATTTTCATAGTAGTCTTATCCAGTTGGATTACTGCGCCATTAGATGGGGTGGGGTGAAGTATGAGCTTCTGACAAATGGACAAGGGCATGATGTTACCCGAAGCTCCGGAGTCTACTAAGCAATTGTGTATATTTTTGTCGTATATGTTCAGGCCTAGTAGGAAGGGAGGATCCTCATTATTTCCCCTGAAGATGGCCGCATTAGCATCTTTGAAGGAGATAGTCTTGGGTGGGCGGCTAACTGCTTCTGGGTTCCCTAAGAGCTTCAGAAGGGACTTCTTCTACTCAGGAAAATTTAGCAAAACCTCCATCAAGGTCATGGAGGTGGTGGTCTGCTCTAACGCCTTCGTGATATCGAATCTCCCTCCTAGGAACAGGTGGTTTTCCTCTGTGAGGTCTTTCACTTGGTTAGGGCTAGGACCTTTTGGAGGTATGGGTCGGTCAGTTATGTTATTCTGGGGAGGAGGACTATCTTTGACCAGAGGTGTAGGCGTGTAAGCTGGTCCTTTACCAGCCTGGCTCTGGGTATTATATGGAGCCCGTGGGTTAGTAAAGGCATTGGCCTCAAAGGGCGGAATGAATTCATCAAAGAATCCCTGCAATTTGGATTCTTCTTCATCCCCTCTGGAAGTTCCGAAGAAGATGGTATCACAAGTGAAGGCACTATGGGTTGTTTCCTGGACAGGAGGCTCTGGAGGGGTAGCATCGTGCGACTGTTGCCTGTCTAGTTGGGAGATCATGATAACTTTCTCCAAAGTGGCACAATTCACCTCGTTGTGCGAACCAGTATTGTGTAATCTACACCAGTTAGTCATGGGCTAGAAATCTGTGACCAGCGTAAAATGTGATGGTTCAGCACCATTTTGGCTAGCATTTTGGTTCAAAGGTGGGCCTCCGATGTTAGCGTTATTATTCCACTGTTGTTGGTTGGGCTTAGGCCCATTGTTAAAGTTTCTTCCCCCGGCATTGTTATTTCGTTGGCTAGAGAAGATATTTCCCCTCTGGGAATTTGAGTTCTGGGGTGCGTAGGACCCTGCCTTCAGTTGGCCCATGTCCATAGTCAGGGTGGACAACATTCACCAGAGGGATTCAACCTCAGCGGTCAACTGAGTGTTAGCGTCACAATGTGACAGCTGTGGTTATTGTTGACTTCCCAGGAAGGCAGCAGGATTGACCGGAGTTGAGGGCGGCAATCCTCCAGCCATGGACGACTGGAAGAATGGCACTCCGGATGGTTGTGTCTGAGTCTGTTTTGTCTGCTATGGCTGATTCCAAGGGAAGACTTCCAGACCTAGTGTGATTTGGGTCTGGGCTAGGTAAACATACCGTTCCTGTTGGTCTATCACAGGTGGTGGAGGATTCATCACCATCGAGGGGGCACCCATTGCCAGATTGGGGTTGTATCCCCTGACATAAGCAGTTTCGTCGGGGATCATGTTGAAAGGCGTGTTCTGTCCAATCCCGCCCGGGGATTTGTTGAGACCATGGGACAGCTCTAGGGCTAGGTTGTGGACTTTTTCCAAGGTGTCCCGGTCGCCTGGGGCAGTTGTTCTCCAAAGGAGGGTGGCAACAAAAGGGTCCATTGCATTGAGATATGTCTGTATGGTTACATCTGGAGATGGGACAAAAGGGTCGATGCACCGCTTCAGGGCGCGTTGGAACCTATGATTAAATGATGCAAGAGGTTCATTGGGTTCCTTTCTGATGGAGATGAACTGGCTATGGGACCAGGCTGGGTCCACATGCATGCAAAAGGCAGCCAGGAAGGCGTCCTCCATATCCTGCCAAGTGTTGATGGAGTTGGCAAGCAAGTTAAAGTACCAATTCAACTCGCTTTGTCAAAGAGACAAGGGAAACATATGGTTTACAACATCTTCATGTTGGATCCGATGCCGATTCATGGCATCTTTATATGCCTGTAAGTGTTCTTCTGTGATTCGTGAGCCTAAGTGCTCATATCGCGGGCAGATCTTCTCCGGGTGACAGGGTAAATCATTGGTTGCACCCGAAAAAGTGCCCATTGGGGACCCAGTGTTTCCGAAATATGCAGCCATTGGGGGAACTATATGTTGGGTAGTTTGGGTATTGGTTCCCAGGATTGTCTGAGGAGCTTGAGTACTCAGAGATATGGTAGATCCCCAGATAATAGTGGCTGGTAGGACTTTAGAAGTCCGTTTCTTTCGAGCGGGGGGCTCAAGTTTGACAAACTTTCTGGGATTCGGGGTGGACCTAAGGACTCTTTCAAATTTCACTGGGGAGAAAGATCCAATCCCAGTGAAGGCTTGTCTCCTAAAACTACAACTCGGGGAACCCTCAGAAGGTGTAAAATTAGAATCTCTAGAAGGGGATGAGTTCATGCCCTCCTTCTAGCGCCAGTTTTTGTTGACGAGGTTTTGCTGATCGGGTCCACCAACAGTCATAAGTTGTCACCGAGTTCCAGAGAAATCAGCCAACTCCGCCTGCAAAGGTTATCCAGGGGAAATAAATCCTCTGGGTCTTCAAGCACCTGGGTGTCGAGTCACGACGGTGCGGGGCTCGGTTAGGAGAGGTGACTATTTTCAAAGGGGGATAGCTGGTTTCTTCAACTCATTCTTCCAGAGATTTAATATGGTAAGGGCTTCCCAAAGCATTCTACACTTAGCAAATAAAATGAAAAAGATCCTGCAGGGTTAGAAGTATTTCATCTAACTATAGTCATGCTGAAATGTCTGGAACATCAACAGTACTTTGGTAAACTATACTAAATACCGAAGAAATACATAACCATCAGCTAGCATTTTTATCAGTAGCAAGAGAAAAGAGTTCGTTAATCTACTTCAACATACCAGAGTAAAAGACATAAAAAACATTAAAACATGAAATACCATTAACTCAGAAGCAAGAATGCCAACAACGTCATTGCCAAGAATCCTTCCTTCTTCATTAATATTTGGTCCAGCAAGCACTGGTGCGTGATACAATGGCAGCTCCGGGGGAGCATCTAACTACCAAGAACAAAACAATGGAGCATTGAGCTCTGCAACTAAAACCAGAAATTACTTTTCTATGGACAAAAAAATCATCAATTTCACCGACCCTTGGAAACGGGCTGATTTTCCTATTTATACAACTCTTTGCTAACCCTAACCCTATTTACATCATGCTTTAATAAAATACAATATCTGGGGGCCGGTACTACCTGTGCCACCCTACAAAAGACCTGGAGACAGAATAGGTCTGTCATGTCA
>MU225587.1:41972-69546 GCA_018584345.1 Thuja plicata | reverse complement strand
TTCCCCTCTCACTATCTCTTCCCCCTAATTAGAATATATCTCTACCACACATCTCTCACCCTCTCTCTCTTCTCTCACTCCTCTCGCACATCTCTCCCCCCCCTAATTACTCTCCTTCACTTTCTCCCATCCCTGATCTCTCCATCTGTTCCCCACATTTTCCATCTATCTCATATGAATCAATTCTGCAAGGCATGTCTAATTGAGTTTAGTGTTTCTGTTTAAATCATTTAAGTGTCAGGTTTCAATTTGGTTTCGGGTTTGGTTTAGTGTTTATTTTTTATAGTCTTAGGGTTATGGTTCAATTTTTTTAGAGACATGGCTCAATTTGGTTTAGAGTTCAAGTATTCAAGGAAAACATTCAGTTCGGTTTAGTTTTAAAGGTTAAATTTTGTTTGTGGTTAGGATTAAATTTTTTCTATTGTAAGGGATAGTGTTTCATCTATATTTGTGTTAGGCTTACAATTCAATTTGATTTAATGTTATGATTAGTGGTTCTTTTGTTTTAGGATTAGGGTTAGGATTTGATGAGTCTTCAATTATGTTTAAATTTAGGATTAGGGTCTAGTTCTAGTTCAAGGGTTATGATTACAAGTTATTTTAGGTTGTGTTAGTATTTAGGCGAACAATTTTGTCAAGGTTTAAGGTTTAATTTGGTTTATCAATAGGGTTAAGGTTCCATTTTATTTTTAGTTGGAGTTAAATTTAATTTAGGGTTTAATTAGGTTTATTGTAAATAGTCAATTTATTGTTAATATATTTTAGGGTTAAGGTTTATTTTGGTTTAATCTTCAATTAGGTTTAGGCTCAAGGTTCAACTTGGCTTAATGTTAGGGTTACCATTCAATTTGGTACAATATTAACGTTAGGTCACAATTTGGTTTAGGGTTAGTTTTTAACTATGGATGGAATTAAGATATTTTTATGCTTTATCTTTCTTATAAATGATTTTATAAAAAGAACTCTATTTTTAGTGACTTGGTTCTGATATTTGGGGTTGCTTAGCTTTATTTTTGTTTCTCTAGACATTATTTCTAGATTAGGATTTTCTTATTTAAGACTATCTCTATGAAGCCTTGGTTGTCTCTGAATATTTAGATGGTAGTAGACTCTGATATTTTAGCAATTTCCATTTTATTTTGAATATACATTGTTTGCCTTGACCCCTTATCTCTAAAATAAATTGTGTTTATGATTACATTTCAATTTTGTTTAGGGTTAGGGTTATAATTTAATTTTTATGAGGTTTAAGGTATAATTATTTTAGTGTTAGGGTTATGGTCCAATTTAGGGATGGGGTTCAATTAGCTTTAGTGTTAGGAGTCATGTAGTTTTAGTGTTCAATTATGTTTAAGTTTAGGATTAGGGTCAATTAAGGTAAGGGTTAGGATTACATGAAAACATGGATTTAGTGTTGAGTGAATATTTTTCGTAGGGTGAGGTTTTCATTATATTTATGTTTAGGATTAGTTTTTAGTTTAGTTTAGGAGTAAATTTCAGCGTTAAATCAGGTTTAGGGACATGGTTCCATTTTTTCTTGGAGTTAAGTTATGGTTTAAATTTTTTACTTAGTGTGAAGATTATGTAATGGATACATTTAGGGTTTAATTTTGTTTAATAATTAATTAGGTTTATAGTGAGGGATCAATTTTCTATAGTCTTAGAGATAGGTTCTAATTTAGTTTAGGATTTGGGTTCAATTTATTTTAGGTTTAGGGTTAAATTTTGTCTAGGGTTTTACTTCTATTTGGTATAAGATGACAATTCAATTGGTATAGAATTAAATTAGGTTTAGGTTTCGGGTTCAATTTAGTTATGGTTGCAGTTTGGGTTCAATTAGGATTATAATTAGGGGTTGACATGGTTTAGTGAACTAGTTGGTTAGGATTCAATTTGTTTTAATATTCAATTAGGTTTTATTTTAAGAAGGTTGATTAATTAAGAGTTCCCCTAATCCTTTCCCTTTCTAAGAGGGGCCAACTACAGCTCCCTCCCACCTGAGAAACTATTTGAAGGTCGAATTTGGTTTATTATCAAGGTTAGAATTTAACTTAGGTTATTATTTAATTTTAGAAATTACAAGTAGCACATATTCCTGCTACTACGAATTATAGTCAAATGTATACCCCCAAATTTTTAGAATGACACCTCCCTACTATACATGAATCCATACGTAGACTCTGCTATCACGGAACAATACTGCTATCGCAATGGTGAGTTAGCTCCATCTCAAGGAAGGATGAGAAATCTCTATGGAAGGTTATTATTTAATTATTCTTAGGGCATGGGTTAAATTTAGTTTAGTAATAAGGATAGGGTTAGACATCAATTTGGTTTATTGTAATGGTTTAGGGCTCAATTTTAGTGTTAAATTAGGTTTAGGGATATGGTTCCATTTTTTTATCTTGGAGTTAAGTTATGGTTCAATATATGTTAGGATTGCATTCAATAGGTTTCAATTTACTTTAGGTTCAATTAGATTTGGGGGATGAGTTTCATTTTCCTTACTATTAAGGTTATATTTGATATATTGTTCATTTAGTTTTATGGATAGAGTTCAATTTTGTTTAAGGGTTTAAGTTGGTTTAAGGTTACAATAAGGTTTGATGATTTTTAGTGTAAGTTTAAACTTGGTTTAGTATTATTGTTCAATTTAGTTTATTATTAGGGCTAAGATTTAGGCTAGAGTTGGGTTGAGCTCCAATTTTGTTTTGGGTTAGGGTTAAATTAGATTTAGGGTTTAAGTAGGTTTATAGTCAACATTCAATTTGGTTTATTGTTACAATTCAAAATGATATAATATTAGTGTTAGTATTGGTTTATTGCTAAAATTAGAGTAAGGTTTGGGTTCAATTTTATTTAAGGTAATATTTCAAGAGACCTCTCGATGTAATTTTCTTTATAATTTAATATTATATCATATAATATAATACAATTTATATTATACAACTAAAAATTTGTATAACATAACATAATATTATACAATAGAATCTTTGTATGTAATATAATCAATGATCTAAAGTTTCACAGATTTTAAAGTTTCACGATAAGTTTCACGATTGGGGTCTCCACTATGAGATTGAGGAGTAATTAGGGTTTTCAAGTTAAGGATATGATAACTTAAAATAGCTTACCATAACCCTAATTAAGGTAATTAAACTAATCATAAGTATTTAAAAAGTACTATTTAATATATATTATCATTTTATTAATTTTATTTTATCTTACTAAATTTTTTGAATTTTTAATAAATTCATATAATTAAGACAAGATATATTTAAAACTACATTAAAATTTATCCATATATAAATTTAAATTTATGAGCTATTTTCTTTGATTTTATTAACAATTTTTTTCTAAATTAATACAATGATGTTAAAGAATCTTAAATAAATATTAAATATAAAAGAAATAATTTTTTTGTTATCAAATATATCTTAAATTTTATTTGTTTTTCCCTTTTACAATAAGTTTAATTCAGTAAAATACAACTATTATAAATAGAAAGAAAATCCAGAGCATCATAAATTGCTAGAAAAATATTTTCTTTAATGCATGCACAAATAAATTTTTAGCAAGAATACTTATTATTTCAAAGTTTGACTTACAATTAAATATTAAAAAGTTTGACAATTGGATTTAATTTTCAATTTAGTTTTTACAATTTGATTAATTTTTTGTAAAGATTGTTTTAATTTTTAAAATTTGATTTACAATTTATAAATTGATTTAATTTTTAAAGTTTGATTTAATTTTAAAAAAATTGAGTTAATTATAGAAGTATGACTTACAGCTTAATTATTTAAGTATAATTGACTTATTTGAGTTTTACTTAAATATTTAAATGTGCTTGAATTATTTAAGTTTGATTTAACTTTTAAAATTTTACATATTTTTAAAATTTTGAGTTAACAATTAAAGATTCAAAATTTTATTTTATTTAAAAAATAATTATTTAAATTTTAAAATGTAATGTAATTTTTCAAGATTTATTAAATTTATAATGTTTGATTTAATTTTTAAAACAATTTGATTTGTACAACATACAATAACTCTGATAAAGAAATAAATACCGAACTATCAATAACATCAATTCAACCCTATCTCACATCTAAAGTAAACAAAATTCATATCTCCTAATATTCTTCTTCTTACAATCACTTACGAGAGTTTAATATTTTTTATAATAACATGATTTAAAATAGTATTAACTAAAATATAAATCTAAATTTGAGACACCAATTAAAAATAAGAGGACTCATTCAAACTCTCCTACGAGACATTAGTTTGAAAACAAAAGAGTGATACATAAAGGTTTAGTTCTACTCTTAAATAAATAAGATTTTTATTTAGTAAAACTAAATAATTGACTTAACTGAAATAGATTTGTGAAAATGTCCTTACAGTTAGCAATCTACACTTTTAGGGCCCGTTTGTTTCGTGGAATTGACCATGAATTGGCATTTCCGAATTCCTAAAATTTTCAATTCCTTGTTTGGTTCCAAAATAAATAAATAAAATTAGAATAGGTTTATGCAAATTCTAATTTTGGCCCATTTTGAGCATTCCACAATTCCTTCTCAGAGATGGAAATGGAATTGAAAAATAGAATTGGAATAAATGTGTTTAATTTGGGAACCCTATCAATTCCCATTTGTCGGGGCCTTTTGTTTTTGCTTCATCTGCCTCTACTGCTCGTGAGAAGAAGGGTTTCACAGGGGGAAAATGCTCTATTGTTTTTGTGCTCGGCCCTACCACATCTAAGGGTAAGTCTTCTCCTCTTTAGGCACTCCAATACACTCGTTGTCAGATCTCTATAAGTTTATGTATTTATTATTCAGTTTTTTCTGGTTTTTGAATGTTTCTATTTTGCCCTTTTTCTGTGGTTCATTTTTATTCTTTTCTTCCATACATGACTATTGTACAAGGAAGGAAATATAGTTTTTGTAAGACGATTTTCCTATACCAAGTGCAATACATTTTGGTATGCTGATTTAGGAATCCCCTCGGTTTGACAAAATGCTTCCACAGGATGTTGTGTCACTGACCTAAAGAATTAGGGCAGCTAGATAAGCTAAAAACACTAGACCTCTCCAATAATCAACTCAGTTGTCTGATACCTACTTCACTAGGTTGGCTAAAGAATCTCAGCTACCTGTGACTATCACAAAAAAATCTTTTTTATTTCATGGATATAGATGTGATTATGGATAATGATGTTTTCCCATGTATTGACTTGTTGCGAAATAGGAGACTAAACAATAGTAATCTTTCTGGATTATTTCCTACATCACTAACCAACATCTCTAGCTTGTCAACGTATGGCTCTAGTTTTGGAATTGGGCTTTTCTTGTGGTGGAGAAAAGGACATAATGAACCTATTTTCTTTGATGTCAATGGTGTGTGTCCAGTCCCTTATACAACCAATTTTATATTTTTTTTATGTTTCCAATTTCTTGTATTAGCTACTCAGGTTATTATATTTAAGCACCAGGGAGGTTTCCCATTGAAATCAACATTGTGGTTTTTTTTTAGCTTGAAATGGGTATGTGATGGCCATGAGACCTTCCTAAGCTGCTACAACCAGACGTTGTGGTAATTTGGTAACCGTTCATTTTGAGGCTAAATGTGGAGGAGCTTGCTGGGAACAAACATTGGGTGAGGTTCAATAGAGATTTCCTTGGGTAGGTGGTGATCTTAGACCGAGGATAATATGTTTTGGCTCGAGAGGTTTGCAAGAGTGGTAAGTTATGATAAATTTTACTAGGATGTAAAAAAATTTGAAAGTGGATTTGTTTTTTTTTGGTTTTGGTTCTGACATCTAGTTCTCTTGGTTTCATCTTCAAAGGGAAATTTTTGGTCGGTTTAGCTATTGGAATTAGCATTGGATCTCAATGACTTGGGTTGGTTTTAGTTTTCATGGATGTCAGTGTCCTTTGCTTGATCCTATTGATTAATTGGGCAAAGTAGCATTTCATTTTTGGGTTGGTTTTTAGTGAAGGATTTAGAGCCTCAAGATTGTATGTGTCCATGGTGGCGTGTTTGTGGTGTTGATGCTCGGGATCTATTTTTTACCAATTTCATATGGGTGTATAGTTCAGGAAATAAATGAACCGATCTTACCTACCCAAAGCTCAAATATATGTCTGTTGAGAGCTTTCTGAAACAACCACCCAATTATACAGTAGAAAACTTATTTGGGTGTTCAATTCAAGATTGAAATGAGCCTAATCTTGCTTCACAATTTGACTTCACAATATTGCTTGGCATATTGATGTTAATGAATGTTTGAAATCAAGATTGGTAGACAATCTATTGTCATTATCTTGGTGGTGTTTCTAGCATTATTTACCTTGTAGAGACACATTAATGTTCATGTTGACACAAGCTCACAAATTGTTACTAAAGGAATTTACCAAAATGTTATATTTTTCCATCAAATTAATAGATTAATCTACTACTAATGTGTTGGAGTAATTTAAGCTACAATAGAAAATCAAATATCCACTACTAATCAGCACAATATTTGTTATGTTAGATCAAGAATATGCATTAAAAAAATAATTCCATTATGTAAAGACTAAAACTGAATGCCTTGTCTGATGCATTCGCTTCCTTCCTGGCCTTGTTTCTATTTTCCCTCAATGCATCTACTAGCTGATCTTTGACATATAGATCTTTGTTAATGTTGTTTGCAGTTCAGGAAGTCATCAATGGATCTATTTCATGATGAAATTGTTGAAGCACTTATAATCAGGAAGACTAGACTCTGTCGTCTATATGTAGTTGTTGTAGCCATCGTTGTAGTAGCCATAGAAATAATTTTAAAAGAAAATATATGAGAAATGCATAGGCACCAACGAGATCTAATTCCTTTTTATATGTGTGTCATCTATTCCAATGACACAGATTGTCATGACCAAATCTGTACGAGTAGAAGAGCCTTCTTTAAACTAGCCAATATTCTTAGGCAAAAAGAAAGCATTAGGGATACACTACACATTGTAAACACCTGGATTAGGTTAGAGGGAATATTAATGAAATTAATTATTATAATAACATATTCACTCAATAATAGGGATTTTAATTAATCACCTAAGCTTTTGATTGCTTTGTAATAATTAATTAAGACTATAGCCAAATTGAATCAATTTAGGCTAGGAGATTTATTTGGCAAGTGATGAGGTATAATTAGGATCTCATTAATTCCTTTTAAATTAAGTACCTTAGCCAGGTATGATTTGAATTGATTGAAATTGGATTGACATCAAAAACTTTCTTTGAATCAATGCGTTGCTCGCACATCAATTCAAAGAGGGGAAAATGTAACCACCTAGATTTGGTCTGCTCTAACTATAGACCCTATTTTCCCTAAGTGTGATCATACCCCAATTATTTCCAGACAACTCTTCAATGGGCTGTCATAACTCATCCAAATCAAGATTTAATCTCCTAAGTAATCTAATCACTAATTTATATTAATTACTTTAGCCAATCAAATCAATTCAATCCAATTTCAATCAATTCAAATCATACCTGGCTAAGGTAATTAATTTAAAAGGAATTAATAAGATCCTAATTATACCTCATCACTTGCCAAATCAATCCCCTAGCCTAAATTGATTCAATTTGGCTATAGTCCTAATTAATTATTACAAAGCAATCAAAAGCTTAGCTGATTAATTAAAATCCCTATTATTGAGTGAATATGTTATTAAAACAATTCATTTCATTAATATTCCCTCTAAGCTAACCAATCTCAACTATCCAACCATGAGTTCCAACTCATCCCAACCCCTTCTCACATGCTAATTCTTCTTAATTAGCTAATTAACCCTAATTAGCTAATCCCCCGTCCACTCATTCTCTCTCCTATCTTCTCTATCTTCTTGATCACATGCCTTAACCCCTAATCCTAATCCTAAGCTACCCTTAAGCTTGTCACATTCCTAAATCTCTGATTAGGAATTCAACCCACTTGAGAAAGTCAACTTTCTCAAGCTTGACTCTAAACCCTCACCCATGCTTCTTAAACCCTCACCATGCCTCTTAAATGCTAAGGCATATGCCTTCCACCATGCCTCATTAATTCCTTGGGCATTAATGCCTCTTACATCTCATTAATGGTTTTTACACCTCCATTAATGACTCTTGTCCCCCCTCTCTCTCCTTATTTCTTCTATAAATGGGATGGATTTTGAGCTCGAATGGCCCTTAGTTTTTTGAAACCTTTAATTGTTCAATCTCTGAATTATTGAAGAGTTTAAAGCATTCTTATACTGCCCACATTTGGAGAATTGAAGGAGCAATCTCATGTTGTTCATGTTTTAGGGACTTACATAGTGCATTTTAGCTTATTTCTCACTAGTATTGTTATTATCTTCATTTCTTGAACTAATATGCATGTCTCTCAATCATCTAGATTAGTTTTCATTTGAATCTTCCATTCTTAGGTTGTATATGTCACTAGAATATGCATAATCTGAGGTCTATTATGTCATTTTTCATACTCCTCCTAGATAGGAAGCAATAGATTGATTTTGGTGAATGTTATGCTTGCTAACATCTTATTTTCACTAATACAATGATCTACTGAAGTGTTGTTTTTCTCTTAACAGGTACAAAAATCACACACACATCTCTGGCACCCATCGTGGGGCAAGATTGCTCAAAATTTCACAAAATTCTGCTCTCTGCCCTTGACATTTTCAAAATTTGGAAGAAGTTTATCATTTCTGGGAGCAACTTATCATTTATGGTAAATCTTTTATCGTTTCTGGTAAATCTTTTATCATTTCTGGGAGTTTTAATAGTGTCTGCCATTGCATTTCTTGAAGGTAAATTTTGGCCTTAAAATCATTTTTGGTAGCTTATTTTTTATTTTTGGTACGTGTTATCGTTTCGCATAAAAGGCTTATCGTTTGTGGTAAGAAATATCGTTTGGGGTCAAAATTGTATCATTTTTAGGGTTTATCATTTGGGGTCTCTGAAATATCATCTGTAGTCCAAAGAGAAAAAATACAGAGTTTTGTCATTAACAAATTTGATCTCTAACTTGCTAAATTGGTTATTTTTGTGATTGTGATCCTATTTTTAGCCTAACTTGTATTTGCAGATCATTGTCAGAGACTCTCTTGTTCAAAGAAGTTGGAAAAAAAGAATACTGACTTGTGGTTTTACTGGTTTCCAATCCATCATCTTTACTTCTATTCTTTTTTTTACGCTTTCAAAACTAAAGACATTTTCCAATCTTATACTAAATTAACCAGAGGAATATGCTCTTTTCCTTTTTAAGAAAAATTAGAAACTCACAAGTAAATTTATGATTTGAAAGGAATTTGGAGTAACTAAACAAGGCAAACAAACACACTGTTTAAGTTTCAATTTGGGATAGTAAATGAACAAACTCAGAGCACTAAATTTGTGGGATAAATGAACAAACTCATTGTCTAATTTTAGAATCAGAAATTGAACAAGCTACTCATCTAAATTTGGGGAAATTGAACAACACAAATCTACTTTCAAGTATTTTGTTTTCCTTAAAAAGGGACATTTTAAATCGAGCACAACATTTCTTGAGGGAACGAACTGTTTGCTTGAAACTATTTTGGGAGAAAACGGCATGGATTAGGAAAGTATGCTCTTCTTCTTCAGAGGAATCAAAAATCTAGATGTCCTACGCTCGCCAATCCTTTGTATGTTTATTTAAATAGTAGAGGGACTGCATGTTGAGGAAAAAATCTCCCGAGAATGACCCAAGTGAGGATAGGTTTTACGCCAACCCTTCCAACTCACTATAAATAATTGCTTCCTCGTAGGCCAAAGCCTCGGAAGATGGAAACGGTTTTGTTCATAGAATTCTGACATCATTCTTTGAACATGCTTGGGTATGTGTAGATCGGAGCCACTTGAATCTTGCTTGCGAGACTACATATATTTAGGTACTCATAGGGCTATACGCCTCAATTTTGCCTTGTGCAATTCTATGGGAGACGGTTTTGAACAAATTTCCCAATCATAGACAACACTTAAACTGAAAGAATTCTTGATTCATCCCCAAAAGGGTGATAATCCTTGTGCAAGGCAAAAATTAATTGCCCCAAGACACTCGTCATATCGTGCCCTCACTTGCATTTGGATTCGAATAATATGGCATCATGACTGGAGCCATTGCGTGCTTGGTGATGGCCATATTCTGATTAGCATTTGAGTGTGTACCTAAGTCAATGAGCAAGGATTTTCATCCTTTACTTAGAAAATAGGGCATAAGGATGTGTTTGTTCCCCTTTAACAATGCAACGATGCTTGATATGACTAAAAATCATTAAAAAATAACACCTTCAAACAAGAAACAAACTTCAATCCTTGGTCTACATGTATTTTTCATTCACTGGAAAATCTCAGAATGCAATCTTCGATCAAACAAACTTCACGCACTTCCAAGACAAAATTGACAAAACTGACAAAATTTGACAGTGGTCACTTGCATAGTTGTCTCTTAGAGGAAATTAGTTTATCTAGATCCCCTTTTTGGCTCTTTAGTCTGGTCCTGTTGCTCTTACTGGTCCACCTGTCATTGTTTCACAACTTGCTCATAGGTCTACCTTGCATGTCCTTTTGGATCTTCACAATTGCTCCTGAATTGTGTGGTCTTTACACTCAACTAAACATCTTGATTCCCAGCTCACTATCAAGGCACTCTAACACCCTATGACGCTGGAGTCACTTATTTCAAACAATCGACTCTCATTGGTTCCCAGCTCACTATCAGGGCATTCTAACCCTCTGACGCTGGAATCAATCACTTTGAAACATCAAACCCATACTCACACATTTGGGGACAATTCAAAAATCCTTTTGGCACCGTTCCAAGACTTTGATCAAAACAATCTTACGATGACTGAAAACACATGGGATAGACCCTATGGTCTTAACAACAAGGAAGAAGAGATTCTCATTAAAACCTTATCTAAGAAAATGCAAGCTTTGAAATCTTAAATTCAAGACTTAAAAGAAGGAAAAGATACCTCATCAAAGGGGTCTTCCCTAAGATCAATCTTTCCTCTTCTCTATGAGCATGATGCACACATGTCTTCACATTCAACAGGTAAGAAGAGACCTACTCATGGTAATCCTATCTTTGATCAAGAGATTATTTCACAAGATCATGTCGATCCTATCTTTGATAAACGTCCTCATAATCTTGAATCCAACATCTCTTTGGAGAGTTCAATTTGATATACATGTACAAGGGATAGAGCATTTACTCCTTTGAGATGATCTTATACAACAATGCTGACAGAGCTTCTTGAAAACAATCTCATCACATTACCCCAAACCACCTCATATGGAATGTCATTTGTGAGTACCTACTGTGCCTATCATCAAAATAATGAGCATAAAACTTCACATTGCATGGAGTTAAAACATAAAATCCAAGATCTAATTGATGATGCCATAATCAAAGTTGAAGATACTCATGAATTATCAAATGAATATACCAATCCCAAGCATGATCAAAATCATAAACCTATGTCTATAAATGAGCTACATGCTACTTCTACTTCTTCTATTATTCCTCCATCAAACAAAGCTTCAAGGATATCCAAATATCCTCCATCACACAAAGATCCTAATGCTTTTCATGAGAACTATGTCTACCCTCAAGGGTTGCCTTTAAAATAAATCCAAGCTAATCTATATCTTGCAGCAAGTACATTCCATGCTCCTAAGATCAAAGACCCTAAGCTTTCATATACTTCAAGGCCTATTTTGGATAAATCCCCAACAATCCTTCAAGAATCCCTCATGAAGATTAAAAATCCTATCTTTTCCTTTGGACTGGATCCATGTCAAGAGGATAATAAAAAGAACAAAGAAACAAGTCTTACTAATGATCAAGATCAAGACATTATCCTATCCCCTCCAACATTTGACGAAGATCCCATATCCCTACAATCTGAAGATGACCCCCTCATATCTTTTCATTTCTCCCAAGAAGATACCCTTCTATCTCAAGAGCTACATAGCCCTCCATCTCCAAAGAAAGATCTTAATACTTATAAAAATTCTATTGAAAATCAAGAGCACGACACTCTTCCTACATTATACAAAGACCCTTGTCAAGATCAGCATGTTCCACCATATCTTCCATATAAACCTCCATATCCACCTCAAGAAACCATTATTCCTCCAAATCCCTTACATGATGATAAGTTGCCTCAAGCATCAAGGGTTCCAGTTAAAATGGCTCCTATCAAAGTTACACATGAGCCTATGGGTATGAAGATAAATTTGAAACAAAAGATCCTTGGCCAGGAAGCTCACTCTAAAGATGTTGATACTCATTTCGCCCCTTATATTACTCCATTTGCATGTAAGAATCAACCATTACCATCTTCTAAATCTATCCTTGGTCCATATGTTCAAAAGCGGAAAGCTTCAAACCTTCCATCTATTTTGGGTCCATATATCCCTCCATCCACTTACCATATCTCCTATCAAGATCAACAGAAACATACATCTTTGAAACCTCCATATCAACACATCCATATGAACCATCCATATCGGTCTTATTCATCCACACATCCCAAGTCTTTTGGAAGCAATTTGGATGTCAAACAAAGAAATCAGAAATTCAAGAATCCACTTACATATAAAAATCACTATGTCCAATCTAATCAACATGTGAATACAAAGAAAAAGGAAAGATTCAAGAGACCACAAAGGTCCACGGAGAAGAACATAATATCAAAGAAAATATGGTTTCCTAAATCCATCATTGAAGAATTGCGTTCTAAATCATCCAAAAGCAAAGGAAAATCAAAAGTTATGTGGATTCCCAAGTCTCTTTTAAAAGGCTTGAACAAAAGGGAAAAATTAGAATTGGCATCCAAACTTCCAAAGGCTTCCACTTCATCTTCTTTCACACATTGTCCATCTCCTAACTCTACTTTGGGTCCTCATGTCCCAAAATCCATTGCCTTGAATACTTCATCCATCTTGGGTCCTTATGTACCAAGATCCCTATCCATTCATACATAAAAACCTCAATCCATACACTACCCTTCAAAGAGTGTGTTTACTTTGATCTCGTCACCTACTATCCTTTCATATTGGGTCCTTACATTCCTTCTTTTCCTCTCATCCAGTCCATTGCATAAAATCTTGGCTTCCATCTCCCTTATCCTCTACTTCATATTCTTACCATCACCCTATCAACATCTTTGAGCATACTTTCAATGCTCTTGGCCTATCATAGCATATCTTTCAAAAGAGCACTATCCCAAGAGAAAGATACATAAGTTCCTCCTTAAATTAGAAAAGACCAAAAAAAAAAAAAGTGTCTTGGTGAAAACCTGGTAAACAAGCACCTTGCTAGCAAAAGTAAAGAGAAAAAGATTCATCCTATGGTGAAAACCACTTCTTGTGGCGCCTTGGATAAGTACCGTGATGAAAACCTGGAAAACAGGCATTGCGCGTAATTCCTCCTACTTGCACTCTTCACTTGGGGGCAAGTTCCTTCTATGACATCATATCACTCATATCTTTCATCCATTTTCCATCTGGTGATCTTGACAAGGTTGGGCCTATTCATGAACAAATTGTATATCTTACTCACTTGATCTTGTACATTGCTCACATTTGTGATCTTGCTTATCCCAAGTCCATACTCACTATCTTGGCACTAATCCTATCATTTGACCCCTTGGTCTTGATCAAAAGGAAGAATAAAATAAAATGAAAAACAAGTTCTAAGAACTCTCTTGACATGTCCACTCTTTTGGGACTACATGATATCCTACATAATTTTCATGACATCAGGTCATTATCCTATCTGGCATTTAGCACCACTGTATGAGCCTACATTGCTATATTATTTTTCCCTAGCTTGGGTAATCTTGAGGAGACTTTCCTTGAGGGTGGCATTCACTTGCTTCCTCCACCTTTGCCAATCCACTTCTGAGATATCAATACATCTGTAACACCCTACATCTTTCTAGACATTGGGGGCACATGAATGAGATCATGCTTGAGAATTGGTAATCTTTTACAAATATTCTACACACTGACAATCAGGTGTCACTTGTATTATGTGCTTTGTCTATCAATACATTGCCGCTACTAAGCCTTCACGATTACACCTATGCTATGGATTGAATTTGTTTCCTTATGAAATCTTATCCTTGCTTGGTATTTGTTTGTATTTCTATCTTAGGATCAAGTCATTTTGCACTGAGGGAATTCTTTGCTAGCATGTTAGGTTGTGTCTGCTAGGTCATCCTAGGAGGGTTTGTCTTGTGATACGATGCTTCTCGATACTTACACCAAACCATCACTTTCATGAAACAAGGATGACACAAACATTGCACTAATGGTGTTCCTACGACCTACATTGGATTACGAACAGGAACAATGATGTACCCAGACATTGGAAACATATTCGCTTGAATTCCAACTTTTTGATTGATGAATCTATACTACGCTTGCAAAAAGAATCAATAGTATTTTCTGATACTACTTAAACACAATTCGACTCTGGTTTGATCATGACTCTTTTATGCACTGGTGATGTTTTGACTAGGTACATCTAAGCAGTTATGAATTTTATTTGCTTGATTCTCAATTGATGGTTGTTATGTCTTCCGAGTTAATCCATGACGTCTGTGCAAAGACAAAGAGTCGCCAGGATAGGGGGCATAACATTTTCTTAGTTTTCTGCGTATGGTTATTGTTCCAAATGATCCTATAAATTTCACCTAACTTGGATGTTTATGGTAAGAGCTGCCAACATGAGTGGATAGCTGCATATATCTCGATCTTTGTTATGTGTAAACTACGGTGAGGTTGAAACAATTTCCTTGTCTTTTTTCTACACTCAGATTCTCACTAAAGTATACGCAGCAAAATGTACCCAAGGATATGAATTTTCAAGGTCATTGCGGGTTCAATATCTTACCTTACTCAGAATCTGATATAGTAAAAGGAAGGTGACTATCTTGTTATCCTGGCTTCTCTGCCTTGATGCCTAAATCTATTTCTGACATTTCATCCAATAAAAATAGTATTCATACTTTCATAATATCAGTGGGTATTAGTGATGGTTGTACTATCAGGTGGTATCCGTTTTGAAAAGTGCCCAATGATGATAAAAATGTTACAATATCTGCTAATTAGTGACAGTCCTAAAAGTCTGCATATAGATGCATTTAGAGATTGCATGCTTCATTTGTGAAAGAAACAAAAGCATAAGGCCTTGAGCTCAAAATACATTCTATTTTTTTTTATCCAAGATTCAAGTCAATTACATAATCAATGATTCCTGAAATCTTTGAACTATCGGGAATGAAATTGAACTCACAATTTAACGTGATTAACTTGGTACTCGTGTGTTTACTCTTAACACATCCTCTTTCCTTCACTTCTTCTAATTCATTCTTTCTTAAACTAACCGCTCACTGCAAGTGAAACATCATTTCAATAGAGGGATTTTATTATTTCCTTTGATTTCGTTCCCGAGGGGGCATGATCACACTATCGACAATCAAATTCTTGCTTGAAACAGCATTAACGACTTCATTATCAAACAAACTAGGGGCATGACAGTTTCCTTGACTAAGTCAGAACTGTTGGATAGAAAGCCTTGGTTCTCATCAGCTAGATATCTTGTGTTTCCTCATTTTAAAAGATTCCTATCAAGCTCATGGCAACTTCATACTGACTTTTGGACGACAACCAAGTTCAGAATCAGTATTATCAATCTTTGGATGACAACCAAGTTCAGAATTGGTATCTTTAAGATCTTTTCTTATTGACCTTTGTTCGATCAAGTTCAAAGTCAATTCTATCAGTTTATTTCAATCAAGTGTGAGACTGATCTCATCAGGCATTTCATTCGATCATGAGCGAAATTCTCAATCTTTCTGAAGTCAACATCAAAAAAATTTCTTTAAATCAATGCGTTGCTCGCACATCAATTCAAAGAGGTTAAAATGTAACCACCTAGATTTGTTTTTCTCTAACTATAGACCCTATTTTTCCTAAGTGTGATCATACCCCCAATTATGTCCAAACAACTCTTCAATTGGCTGGCATAATTCATCCAAATCAAGATTTAATCTCCTAAGTGATCTAATCACTAAATTATATTAATTGCTTTAGCCAATCAAATCAATTCAATCCAATTTCAATCAATTCAAATCATACCTGGCTAAGGCAATTAATTTAAAAGGAATTAATGAGATCCTAATTATACCTCATCACTTGCCAAATCAATCCCCTAGCCTAAATTGATTCAATTTGGCTATAGTCCTAATAAATTAATACAAAGCAATCAAAAGATTAGGTGATTAATTAAAAACCCTTATTGAGTGAATATGTTATTACAACAATTCATTTCATTAATATTCCCTCTAACCTAACTAATCTCAACTATCCAACCATGAGTTCAAACTCATCCCAACCCCTTCTCACATGTCAATTCTTCTTAATTAGCTAATTAACCCTAATTAGCTAATCCCCCTCCACTCATTCTCTCTCCTATCTTCTCTATCTTATTTATCACATGCCTTAACCCCTAATCCTATTCCTAAGCTACCCTCAAGCTTGTCACATTCCTAAATCTCTGATTAGGAATTCAACCCACTTGAGAAAGTCAACTTTCTCAAGCTTGACTCTAACCCTCACCCATGCTTCTTAAACCCTCACCATGCATCTTAAATGCTTCCATTTAAGGCATATGCCTTCCATCATGCCTCATTAATTCCTTGGGAATTAATTCCTCTTACATCTCATTAATGGTTTTTACACCTCCATTAATGACCCTTGTCCCCCCTCTCTCTCCTCATTTCTTCTTTAAATGGGATGGATTTTGAGCTCAAATGGCCCTTAGTTTTTTTAAGCCTTTAATTGTTGAATCTTTGAATTATTGAAGAGTTGAAAGCATTCTTATGCTTCCCACATTTGGAGAATTGAAGGATCAATCTCATGTTGCTCATGTTTTAAGGACTTACATAGTGCATTTTAGCTTATTTCTCACCAGTATTGTTATTATCTTCATTTCTTGAACTAATATGCATGTCTCTCAATAATTTAGATTAGTTTTCATTTGAATATTCCATTCTTAGGTTGTATATGTCACTGGAATATGCATAATCTGAGGGCTATTATGTCATTTTTTATACTCCTCCTAGATAAGAAGCAATAGATTGATTTTAACCTCTTGTTTTCACTAATGCAATGATCTATTGAAGTGTTGTGTCTCTCTTAACAAGTACAAAAATCATGCACACACGCACACACGTTGTGTTAGAAGAACAACTAGTGATGTTCCTGCATACCCTGGGCCACAATCTGAGGAATCGCAAGATTTCCCATAACTTTGGGCACTCTGGAGAGACGGTAAGCCGACACTTCCACAAAGTCTTGATGGATGTCTTAGCACTCCATGCAGATTTTTTGTTGCCCCCTGGTCCAAACACTCCTTTAGAAATTAGTGAGAAGAACCGTTTCGATCCATACTTCAAGGTATATCTCATAGTTGTACATGTTTATTTACTTGAGTCTTTCTCTGATTACTGCGGCATTCATTTGATTATAAAATTGCTTCGTATAGGATTGTGTTGGAGCAATCAATGGATCCCATATACCAGTCATTGTCGATGTGGAAATGCAAACCAAATATCATGATAGAAAAGGCAACTTGTCACAAAATGTTATGGGAGTGACTTCGTTTGATTATAAGTTTCACTACATCCTTGTTGGTTGGGAAGGGTCCTCTTCCAAAAGTCATGTTCTTGCTTCGGCTCTCGAGAGAGTAGATCCACTGGTAGTTCCCCCCGGTATGTCAACATCTAATTGTATATTGATTATAAAGTCAAATTTTCATACGTTATAACAATATACATTTTTAATGTAGGGAAATATTGTTTAGTCGATGTTGGATATCCAAATGTACCAGGATTTCTTGACCCTTATCGTTGTACACATTATCATCTAAAGGAGTTTTCAAGAGCAAACCCGATAAACACTACACAATAGTTGTTTAACCACCGACACTCCTCACTCAGAAATGCAATAGAGCATACATCCGGGATTTTGAAGCAAAGTTTTCCTATTTTGAAGCATGCGACATCTTATCAAATCATGACACAAACTAAGATTGTTTTAGCATGTTGCATACTACACAAATTCATCACGATAGAAGACAGTGTTCCATTCGAGGTTGAAATTGAAGATGATGCAGATTGTGGAAAGATAGATGTAACGTTTCATGAGACATATGGGATGAGTCAGCGTGATAGAGATGATTGGGGGAAGTTTCGTGATGAAATAGCTACAAGGATGTGGGAAGACTATAGATCTCGATCTTAGACCATTGTAATGATCTCATTGTTTTGGCTATAAACTAAGCATAAAGCGGCACTGATTTAAGCTTTTACTTTTAAAGTATTAAGGAATCACAATGTACAATACTTAATTGAGATATACAATACTTAATTGAGATATTCAACTGTTCATGTAGCTGAGTTTTTATTAATTTAATTCTTCTTTGCACTTATCTACTTTGTTCCTCCAATTCCCTTGTAATCAGGATAATTATCCAGCTGTATTATAGTCTTCACATCAGATGCACAACTAGAATTAGAAGACATAGCTCTGCAAAATAATTTTGGAAGAACAAATAGTGGAGAGCAAGAGCATTATCTGGTTAGCCTAAATGGGTATCCAAGGGAGAGGTTTCCAAGATAACTCTGCATGTCTCCATGATGTGATTTTCTTCAGTTTTTCCTTGTGAAGGAAGTATAACTATAGTTCATCCTTCACACTTGAATGCCTATTTTAACTCTAACTCAAAGGCACTATCATTTGGATGAAAATTCAAGTAGGATAGTGGTGCAGTAGCACCCTTAAGGTCTATTGAAATATCTTAATCATTTTTGGCTTGTAGGTTGGTTTTTCCAACCATCCATGAATAAGGACTACAATATAAAGTCCCTAGTGTGTGTGTGTGTGTGTGTTGAGGTGTGTTTAGGTTTGGAAAGATTAGGGTTGTGTTGTTTGAGTCTAGTTGATTCTAGGAGTCTAAGGCCTAGAAGTCAACTCAAAAGTCAAAGAGTTGACCAAAGTCCCAAATTGGGAAGATTTGTAATGTTTATTTGTTTTCTAGTCATTTGGGGTCAATTGGTAAATTTTGGAACCAATTAGGAAACTCCAAATGTGAAAATTGCAATTTTGACAAAAGTTGTCAAACTTGTCGTGACAACTTTTAAAGTTGTCATGACAACATTTCCTAGATTTTAGGAATCGGCCATTAAGGTGCCCAAATCCCGACCAAATGGTCTAGATAGGTGGGATAGGAGTATATAAGGTAAACCCAACCCTAATTTGACAGTTAGTTCTCATTTTGTATGGACTGATTGCAAGGAAGGATCAATTTGCAATGTAGTTTTGTGACAGAGCCATCATCCATCACTTTATTGGATAGAATGGACTAAATGAATGATTGGATAGTGTTTGGTAGATTGTACATTCTGGTTAAGTTTTGTTAAATTATTTGTGTTTTGCAAGTTCACTGGCCAGTTTTGGTCCAGTTATGTAAATAATGGGTTTCTTTGGAGTTCCTGTGGCTCAAACTCCATGAGCACTTGGAATTCACTAGGACCTTGTAAATACTGTATAGATATGGATTTTGGAGTGTGTGAGTGCAGGGGAAACTCAAGAACATTCGGGCCCTAGGCGAGTGGTGAGCATTTTGGTTAGGGTATCTGAACAATACAGTGGCAATGGAGATTGCAGAGTGATTGGTATGAGCCAATCAAGATTAGAGGAGTGTGGAGGAATGTGGTGCAGACCTTCTTGTGGAAAGACAAGTTCAGAGGAGACCAACATAATGGAGAAAGAAATCCAAGTTACCAAACCAGTCTACATGCCTTTGAAACCCTTATTTTTAGGGGTTTGGTAGAAGTCCATTGTACGGACAGAGGTGAGATCAGAGACCTATAAAATATTAAAGGGTAAGAAAAACCCACAAATAATATGCACTTTTTTTCTACAGTTAAGAGATTTTAGAAGGAAAATCACATTTTCAGTGATTAGGAGGGCTAATAGGCCTAAAAAGAATACAAGGCCTAAAAGACTAGATTTTGAACTTGATTGGAAAATGGTTGAGGGATTCATCAAATTGGATCCTTAGGAGTTGAGATAGACGTAAGGAGTGTTGGAAACTTCATCTCTAGGAAGTTGACACCATTTGAGTGTTAGGAGGCTTGCAAAGCTATGGATGCAAGAAAGTTATGGAGTATGGTATAGTGAGGAGTTTGAAGTTGGTGGGAAGTTCTTTGGGAGTTAGGGGATTGGTAAGGGAATCCTCTAGTTAGGGTAGAGAAAGAGACCCTAAGTAAGGCCAAGAGAAGGCCTTGGAGAGAGCTAGAAGGCTCTAGGAGAAGAGCTCCCCATCAGATAGTATAGGACAAATCCTAATAATATTTTTGACCAATAGTTTATAAGCATTATCTCGTAGTTAATTACAAATCATGTTTGCTTCAAACAATTACCAATGTAAGGTGCTTGAATTTGCAGTCTAATTTGATCCATCGTGTTTGACCCAAGCTTCCCCTTTACATGTGTTTTTTCTAGATTTATTTTGAACTCAGTTGCTATCGAATTTCATAAGTTAAAGATTTTTAATAGAAATTCTCACAAATTTGATATATATTGATGGTTGACTTTGCCATCTATCTCACCAATCATCTTGATGGAGAGATGGCCCCTGAAAATATAGATTTCAAAAATTTTGTAGTTTTTTTTTTCTTTTCCAGAATTTCTTGGTGAGCTATTCAGGACTATAGAATCTTTACCTGATAAAAATAATGCCTCCCTGGCTCCAGTCCTTGTATGACAGCATCATGAATGTAACCCGGATCCCTCCGTCCCAAGCTACTATTAGCAGGCACATCACACATGTCAGACTGCTTATAAGTGATGGACAAAGCCTCTTCCATCTCATCCAGCCCTTCCTCTTTAAGCCCATATTTCACATAGATCTTGAAATCATCCTTGGTGATAAACATGACACACATCTCGTCTTCATTAGAAGTAAATGCCAAGTGGATCTGAGCTGGATGATTCAAGTTCTGAAACTTGACAACCTGACTTTTGGCCAGTAGATTGACAGTGGAGGGCAGAGGATTGTGATCTGAGTCCACTGGAGTGGCATTTGTAATCTGATATTTTTCCCAATGGATTATTCTGAACTCATAAGGAGATCTGAGGTTGATGAGGGGAAGGTTATGGAACAAGAACCCTTTTTCCAGTTTGGGCACGAGGAGAGAAAGATGTAACTTATGAAATGATCATCTACAGAATCGGCAGGGGAATAAATACCCACCCAGTCTAAGTCTGAAGGAGAAGAAATGTCTTCACAATGTAGTGTGATGTTGTCTCCAGAAGTTTTCAGTATTTGGAAATGCCTCCAGTGTTACACCATGAGCCATACCCACCATCACTACTGTTGACACCACCATTAAAAATGCATCCCTGATGTTACCCATTTCTGATAGCTAACCTCTGAAAAAAATAAGCACAGCGGATTGATTCACTTCAAAATTTCAAATTAAAACCCAACCTCATCATAAGATAAGAAGGATATCCATCAAGCAATCAGAAAGTTGGCTAGTTGGCTATCAGAAAGATAGCAACTGAGTTCAAAATAAAAGAGAGTTGTAGAAATGGTTCGAGTTTGGTAACCTCGTATTTTTCCCAACTCCACTAAATTCTTTCTTGCCTACTTTTTGTCCCACTCTCCAACTACTCTTCAATCCATCCAAACTGAAGAAAACAATTAAAACCCTGCAGAATAGATGTACAGATTCTGATTTAAAAGTTGGACATAAATTACTGCTATATTTGTTGCAAAAATATCAACAGTGGAAGCATTAAACAGGGACTAAGTGTACATTGACATTACATTGGGATTGGCTTTCAGCAGCACTTTCTGATAATAGACAGTGTCTAACAGATGTAACAGTAAAAATTATGTGCACATACAAAAACCAGAGACTGAGAATGTATGTTGTGCTGAAAGGCAGCTGTAGTTTGTCTAGATGTATGAGACTTTTGTAGTGTTAGGCCTTAAACTTGTCAATTCCATTTTGTTAAAAGTTTGCAATGTTTGCATCTGAAGTTATGTAAATTTATATGTCTAATAAATGTGTCCAAATGTGTCTAATTTATATCCGTACAGGGATGGTTGATGAGATTGAAGTAACCCATACACCCACCACCAAACAAAAGGTATTTTGGACAAGAGAAATGGAAAAGAAACTTCTAGACTTGTTCCATGAGCAAGTCCAACTTGGTAGAAAGGGTGAAGGGGGGTTCAGGAAAGAAGGATGGACTGCAATAGAAAGAAAGTTCAATTCAGATTTGAACATGAACTTGGGAAAAAAAAACTTTAAAAACAAGTTGAAAACATGGAAGCAAGGTTTCAGAATAATGAAAGACTTGAGGAATACAGGTGGTTTTGCATGGAATGAGACCACTCAATGTATGGATGCAGAGGAAAGTGTATTGGAAGAGCTTCTTAAGGTAACATGATATTGAAATTATTTTTGACTTAAGTAAAATCATGTGTTGAAAGTTTGTAATGCAAGATAATTAGTAATTCATTCTTTATGCCAACATGCAGAGAAAAGAATTCAAAAATGCCAAGGTTTATAAGAGGTAGCCATTCCAATACTACAATGAGTTAGCCTCCATTGTGGGGAACGATATGGCTAAAGGCAAGGCAGCTTCGACACCTCAAGAGACAGAAGAAGGGAACCCCATGGATGAGCCTTTAGATTTTGATGATATAGCCACACTTATGGGGACTGTTGTTGATTTGAATCATGAGTTTTTTCAATCCAACCAATTTGCTACAAGCGGCAAAGAGACTCCAACATCATCATCAAGGAGGCTGAAAAGGAAGAAGGCAAGCATGGCCGGTTCCATGGATGTCATGTGTGAGACTCTCAAAAAGCTACACGAGGACTTCAATATGCCTCAAACTATCAAAGTGGATCATACACATTCAGAAGATGTTTTAGATAAAGTAATGGATAATGTGTATGAGGCTCTTAAATCCATGCCTGATCTACATCCAAATACTATGCTAAAGGCATATGACTCTTTCTTGGTTGAAAATGCAAGAGCCAAAGGGTTCCTGAGAATGACTGAAGAGGAGAGAGTCAGATATATCGTAATAAAGTTTGGAGGAGTACAGTAACTTTTATATGGGTATTTCATGGATAACTATTTCATACTCTTTATATAAATTTTATATGATTTAATTTTCTTTTCAAGTTTCTTATTTCATTAAAATTTTGGAAAGGAACATTGCATGCCTTCTTGTTGTTAGATGTGTGTATGTTGTTGTTGGCTAATAGATTTTGTGTGGATGGATTCTTTTGTTAGTCCTTCATTGTAGTTTACCTGATTGTAGAAACTGGCCTTACTACAAAAGCCAATGATGATGTAACATGATAACAGGGGTCCACATGGATTAATTTCTAATTGGTTATAATAGACTAGTCGTGATTGATTTGTATGCAGATAACTTGCTAAAATAGTCTTGTCATGATTGATTCAATGGCAGATAAATTTTAATAAGACCTGTTAGGACACTAATGCCACATATTCGTGATGTGATCATGCAATACAAAATTAATCTATAAGATGCTTTATGGTTTCTTCTATGCGGAGATACCACTTCAACTGTATAAGTTTGTAGCTGCAAATGGGGATACTAATAGTGCTTACAATGTATAGGGTTAATTTAGTTTTACCAACAACAAAAAAGAAAGTTTATTTTTAGTCTAGGAGTCGTGACAGGTAAGTGGATCCAAATGTTACCCACAGTCAACAGAAAAGAGTGATCGTATCAACAGAAAGGACTGTCTATAAACAAACGAGAAAAATATGGAAAATGTAACATTGTACATGGCTCCAAGTATCAGCAACGTGAATGCAATTCCAAGCATTATCCTTCAACACCCAAATAGGAAAAGAACATAAGTAACCCAAAACAAATATTGCCTAATGTTTTATCTAAATTGGATCAGTCTAGCTGGGCAATGCCAATAAAAGCCTTATTTTTTTGAACTCGTGGCCATTACAGGGATGTTTTTTGTTATATGGTAATGTTTGTATTTCCATAAACCAAAATTCTGCTTGTTATATGGTAATGTTTGTATTTCCTTAAACCCATTACTAGTGAATTCAAAATTTACTTGTGTATGACACAACTTTGCTTTGCGAATTGGAAAAAGAAAATTATTACCTGTTAATGCTACATTGGAACTTGCCTTGTGCTCCTAATCATATTATCTTTATTCAATTGGTACGGATAGAATGTTGTCTTTTCAAGGGTTTAAGGCATGGATGTTTTGGAATGTACCATGTGAGCTATCATCTTACATCTGTTTGAACTCTCTTTGTTTAATATTCATGCATTCTAAATACTAATGTTGTACTAATGGTGCATTATTCGTATAGATGAATTTGCCAATGTGTCAATGTAGTGTTGGCCCCTGCTTGTTGAGGACCTCCAAGACAAGGACCAATCCAGGGCGTCAATTTTGGGCATGCCCAAATAGTAAAAAGGTTGGTAATGGAAATATATGTTATGTTTCAAAACAATGTAAGAATTAATCTTTATAAGAACTAGAATGCCGAAGTGAGTTTCGAAATAGTTTCTCCCGCCCATTTGGAGACAGTGCGCTCACCTCCTCTGCGGTCAGTGCTTCATCCTGTGCAGTCTACGCCGGATGCAGGACTCTCCCTGCTTGCGCGGGATCCATCTACAGAGCCGCTTTCTCCTGCCTGCCCTGCTCGCATTGATCCATTGATCCCGGATCGTCCTGCAATTGCGTGTTTTGCTCCTCCCGACTCATTCTGGTCCCCTTCTCTTGGCCCTAATGGGTTTAGAGCTATGGGAATGTCTGAGTCTAATGCGGTCCCGTCTAGGGTTGTGTTGGCAAGTTCATCCTCTTTCTGAGATTCTGGACCTGTGGTTGCTGAGGGACCGGGTCTCTCCTTTGCTAAGGTAGTGTCCAAATCTTTGAGGATGGAGAATGGATCTAAGGTTTCTACCTCGTTCCCAGTGTGTGGCTTGTAGAAGTTGATAAATGCAACTTCACCCAAGATCACCTGCATGCAAAGACTGTTACAGAGAAGCAAAGACAGAAGAGATAAGAATGGCTATGGCGGCCAAAAGGCCAAAGACTGCAAAACCATGTTGAAAGAAATGATTTCTATATTCAACTATGATGAAAAGATTACAATCTCGATCAGAAATACAAAGCGGTGATTCCTTATAAAGGATACCGAAACCCTAAAAGGGAAACTTTTAAGAAATAGAAACTGCCTAAGTGAAACTTAAGCACTAAAGAGTAATAACTTAATTAATTAAATCAACATGATTTAATCAATAAGCAACTAAAGATTACTCTAACACCCCCCCCTTAAGTGTAACTTAGGGAGAAGCAAAACTGCTAAAGACTGCAGAAAGCAGGAAAGATGGGTCCCGGCAACAAGGCCTGATCAGGAACCCAAAACAAGAAAGAAAACTAGATGAAGGAAACAAGCCTTCAATCTAGGGAAAAGATGTCCCAGAGAAAGGAACAAGAATGAGCAAGAAGCATCTCCGAAGCAAGGAACTGTAAACTCTGTCAGGAGAAACTGCTGGAATCCCCACTGAAGTGCATGACCAGGTAGAGAAGACAAATGTCTGAAGAGCTGATCAATCGAACCAGGAAGCAATAGAACCAACAGGTGAACCCCCCCATAATGTTGAACTGGGAGAGGTGACAGGAACGCTGAAATGCATGCCAAAAACATCTGCAGAAAATAGAACCAGGAACACCAACAGTGCAACAGAAGTACACACAGGATAAAGGGCGGTGTCATCGACACACAGCATGGGCTAATGTCGTGGAAGGTACGCTCACTTGACAAAGGTGGATGCACCTAAAGCGGCATAAGCATCATAACCCCCCATGGCACTTTATAACAGAGTGAGAGTACTAAAACCATACAAGGTGCTCAAAATCCCAGAAATGCAGAAGGAGGCACTTTATCTCAGTGCGTTTACAGAATAAAAATGCATCAGAAAGAGCATACAAGCTCAGAAGTCAGAAAGAAGAGTGAGCTATGAAATCAGAAGAAGAGATCCCAGGACCTGTAGAACCAAGCAATCCACCAGAGGGCATAAACTTCCAAACTCGGAGGAGAGAAAACCTGGAGCAGAATCTGGAAAAAAGAACCCTGCAACTGAATAGTACATTGAACCAGCTTTCCGACGATATCTCGTTTGCCAAAAACAGAGTCCGGATGAGCCAGATATGACTCCCGGAAGGCAAAATAAAACATCAGACTTCAACAGCAAAAAACGTTGTCAAAACGGCAGAACCCAAAACCCTAATCACTATAGTCGGAAAGAGCTCGGAAAGAGATTTTCGACGATATAAAGAAGTCCAAAAAAAACCTCCGTATGCTCCCTGTAGAGAAAAAACAGTGATAAGGCCCCAAAAAGCTCAACAGGCCATGCTTTAAGCCCCAGGGGCTAAAAAAAATGAGCCCCCGGGCGCATGGCGCGCGCCGGGGGCTGGGCCGAAGCCCCTGGTCACCCATATGACCAGTCTCCTAACACCATATGCCCGCAGGACTAAATAAACAAACGCGCCATCGAGGCGGCGCTTGAGCCGAGCGCGGAGGTTGGAGCGGCGGTGGGAGCCGACTGAGGGCCGCGGGGCCGGGAGGCAGCTGAGCCGCGAAGGCGGAGGGGCCGCGGGGGCGGCGGGGGCCGCAGAGCCGCTGCAAGGCGGCGGCGGTGGTGGGCGTCGGTGGAGCCCCAGCGGACCGCGGGTGGCGCGGTGCCCGCTGGGCGGAGCACAGGCGGCGCTGATAAAATTTTCACCGGCAGCGTTTTTAAACGCCAAAAAACATTAACAAAATATTTTTTTTTTGAAAAACGTGCCCGTACGGCCCTAGTAGGGCAAAAAATTTCTCCCAGAGGCCCCGGTGTCCAAAATGGACGAGTCTTATATGGATTCTGGGGTTTTTGGGCCTTCTGGACGCAACCGTAAGGTCAGTTTTGGTCCAAAGTGCCTCAAAAAATAAAGACCCCCCAGAACCAATAAGAGATACCAGAGAAACTTCTGAAAGCTTCAAACCCTCGCTTGCTTCAACAGAGAACGAACAGTCGGTTGCAGGAGAGCTCTGATACCATGTAGAAGTTGATAAATGCAACTTCACCCAAGATCACCTGCATGCAAAGACTGTTACAGAGAAGCAAAGACAGAAGAGATAAGAATGGCTATAGCGGCCAAAAGGCCAAAGACTGCAAAACCATGTTGAAAGAAATGATTTCTATATTCAACTATGATGAAAAGATTACAATCTCGATGAGAAATACAAAGCGGTGATTCCTTATAAAGGATACCGAAACCCTAAAAGGGAAACTTCTAAGAAATAGAAACTGCCTAAGTGAAACTTAAGCACTAAAGAGTAATAACTTAATTAATTAAATCAACAT
>MU225587.1:21573-41922 GCA_018584345.1 Thuja plicata | reverse complement strand
CCCCCCCCCCCCCCCCCCCCCCCTTAAGTGTAACTTAGGGAGAAGCAAAACTGCTAAAGACTGCAGAAAGCAGGAAAGATGGGTCCCGACAACAAGGCCTGATCAGGAACCCAAAACAAGAAAGCAAACTAGATGAAGGAAACAAGCCTTCAATCTAGGGAAAAGATGTCCCAGAGAAAGGAACAAGAATGAGCAAGAAGCATCTCCGAAGCAAGGAACTGTAAACTCTGTCAGGAGAAACTGCTGGAACCCCCACTGAAGTGCATGACCAGGTAGAGAGTTTACAGGTCTGAGGGTGTTGCTCTGTATGATGCTTGTTCGGGTTTGGCTGCCCCTCTTACTTTGGTTGTGGGGTTTGCTTGCCTGGTGCAAGATATCTCTTCTTCTGAGAAGGTTGCTCCTGCCACAGACACTTTATGCTGGAAGAATGATGTTGCTAGAGCTAAAGAAGGTTGGGTAACGGTAAAAGGAAAAAATCTTAAGAAATCCTCTTCTTCGTTTGACATGACCCTTCGTTCCCAAAAGAAGGGGACAAGATGACTGGTTCTTTCGGTGGGTATTGCTCGGGTTTGCATGAAGGTTGTTTCATGCAATGTTTCTTTTAGTTTGTGGGTGTCTGCTGTAAAACCCTCGCTGTGGTCAAGAACCTTTCTATGTTGTGGTCTTAATTGAAAATCTTTATTGTCTTTCTTCTTCAGGGTTTCGAGGCCCCTTCAAAACCTGTATTTACCTTAATCAAAAACTTTGGTATTGTAGGGGCACAATGGTTGTGATTACTTTAGGTGGGTTGATGATGCCCCATCTACATCCATCCTGTCGACAACTGTACTTGATGAACAAGAGGAGTGCAAGTCGTGCAAGGCAATTGCATCAATGGCAAAAGACAAAAATGTCTTTCTACGACGCCTTATCCTATGCCTTATTGTCATCATAATCGGACTTGTTTGTGGGGACTAGATGTGTAAATGTATTTAAAAAAGGACATGTTTAAATTATTTGTGTATTGAAATGTTGGACATTTAAATTAATTTATAATATATTATAATTTTGAAGTTTTTTATGAATTTATAATTTTTATGTTAAAATTAGACAATTTATATTAATTAAAAAAAGTTTACAAACAATGAAAAAATAGCCTTATTAAAAAAATTGCAAAAGCAAAATTGACATTCTTAAATTAAAAGAGCTTTTCACGGTATTTAGCTTAGTAATAAATGACTTAATATATTAGATTAAAAATAATATTTCTTTAAAAACACATTTTTCTATCAAAAACATTGTAATTTATAAGAAAAAACATATTTTTAATTAACAACAAAGGTTACTAAACAAATTATTCGTTATTTTTCTGGCAAAATTAAACAAATTACTAAAAAAAAGACTTGAAAATGTTGAAATATTAATCTTATTCAAACATTGTAATTTATAAGAAAAATCAAATATTGTAATTTATAAGAAAAATCATATTTTTAATTAACAACAAAGGTTACTAAACAAATTATTCATTATTTTTAAAATTAAACAAATTACAGAAGAAAGAAAAAATTAAAAACATTGAAATACTAATCTTACTCAGAAAAATGCAAAAATAAAATTCCAATTCCAATTCTAGTTGTGTGGAACCAAACACAAAATTTGCATCTTCTCATTCATCTTCCAAGAGAACCAAAAGGACAAGCCCATATTCTAGAATTCATTTTGAAAATAGCACAATTCCAGAATGGATTCAATTCCAGAATTCCACCAAACAAACAGGCCCTTATAACAAAGAGCAAAGCAATACAAACAAAGAAACCGCCCTTTGAATAACCTAAAATAAAATTATGTACAAAAATAACAAATCATGCAGCAATTTAGTGACATATGAGCAAATATTCAATCAAATTATTTAAACCAAAAACAATATTATTATGTACCTATAACGCAAAACTTCAATGAGTAAATCTGCATAAACCATTTTTTAAATATATTAATCCCATCTTTCATAATTTCCCATTGAAGAATCATTTTTTTCATAAATTTTATTAATCAATAGCAAAATTGCCGATTCAAAAACACCCCCAACAAGGAGTGAAACGAATGAAATACTCTAGTCTACCTGTAAGCCTGCACATGACAAATGTTAATGAATACTCTGCAAAACCTGAAACATTTGACAATAATTAGAGTAAAAAAAAAAAGAGCCAAATAATGTAGGACAATTCTTTCGCACCGCAACTAACTTTACCTGGTTGTACCATGCTTGTAATTCAGTTGTTTGAAAGAACAGTTTGACACGATTATCTTCTTTGCATAACGATTTTGGAAGATATATATATGTAATTGTTGAAATATGTAACGGTAGAGATTAAAGAAAAGTTCCACAATTTAAGAAGATTCAAATATAGTTAGGTTTATATGATAGCTCTTATTGAATGGTGGTTAGGTTTATATATGATAGTTTTTATTGAATGGTGGAGATTTTAAATTAAATATGGTATTTAAGGAGATGATTTTGTTGACACGGATTGCTCAACTCCGTGTATACGACTATAGGAAGCCTATCGGCTTAATTAAAAAATTCTATTAAATTGTCTTTCCTTTAATTTAAAACAAAAACTTTACCATATTCAGGGTTGCAAGGTTTCACCAGCAATGAAGGACAATTTATACAGACAAACCCTGCATTGGTATGCATGCAGAACGATATGGCTGGATAGCCAGTGCCCACGAAATGCATCAAACAATACAGAGCTGAATCACAATATGGTCAAAAGCTTTCAAAAGATCCGATATAGAATTCACAATCACAGTATAAAGCTATATACAATAAATTCCACATGAATTGGAGCAATAAACTGTACCATAATCCCAGTACTGGCTGTCCTAAGAAGAAATTTCTTGATATTACCTGAAAAATTATAGTTACAGCATGATGACTACCATATCCTTAAACTAAAACTGACATAATTATCTTCATTTCATTCAAAATCCAACACAAAATTGATCGTGGAAACATGGCAATTAAAAACAATAAAATACAGACCATGATCCCAAGCTTATGCCCTGGAGTGTTTTTACAAGCTATCCCATGACTTCATGGAACAGATGCTTGCAGTGCACACCATTCGCCTGCCGATGAATGTGTGAGATTAAAGAAAAACTGCACAATTCAAAAGGAATGTTCATGTAAAATATGACAGGAAATGAAAGTATGTTTGCATGTCGCCAATCTGACCACAGGGTAGGGCATTTCTCATGTCCTGCTGTCCATCCATTGTCTGCATACCATGGCAAACTATTGGAAATAACCTGTCACCTGATTATCATAACATAATTGGATGACACTTAAGCACTCCTATTGGAAATAACCTGTCACCTGATTATCATAACATAATTGTATGACACTTAAGCACTCCTCCACATCGAAGAACTCTACTAGGATCATCCGTCTGACAAAAGGCTGAACTCTAGAGCATTTTTTGGCTATTTGCATTAAAAAGGTTAAATGATTGATGGTCTCTGGAAAGGTCCACAATGCACGGGAATATGGTAACTACCTTCGTATACTAAAAATTACACTGCATCTACGGAATTCTATAAAAATTACTAAGATTGGAATTTCATTACATATTTTCACGTTAGAACTGCATTCAGCAAACTTAGTCCCCAGCTCATGTACACACTAGAGCTGCTTCCAACAAATTATAGTCCCCAGCTTATGAAGACAAAGCCTTCACTTTTGTAATCAAGATGATGTACAGACAAAGACCGAGCTTCTCCCTCTACTTTGTTCTTCAGTTTATACTTGAAAATTGAAATCTGTCTTGCAAGCAATTTTGCTAGTTCAAGCTATGTACATATTCAGGACTCCTGTCAGCCATATAATAATGAAATATCTTTACCCTATCTATTCAAAAATTAAAAAAATGTAAGATCCACAATATAAGTTATGTGCTCTAAATTTTCAATGAATACCAAGAAAGCAATAGACTCCAATACCCAAAACAAATGGCATCTTTTTTGGCCAATGTTTGCAGCACCTTTCCGATTGACCCTATTTTACACTTCAAGAAAAATCAAGCAGTTTCATTTGAAATATGCTTGATTTAACTATTTTCCAGGTTCCTGAAGAAAATACGTAGCCAGTGGCTCTCCACCCATCGTGCATTTATAGAGGTTTTATACAGGTTCAGTAGACAATTTATCCCAATGACTGCGATAATGATTAGACAATTTATCCCAATGACTGCAATAATGATTTGCATTTTGTCTATTTGCTTCTACTGGAGGATACAGTGACTAGCATTGCCATTTACTTCAGATGTCCTAGACGGCTGTAATAGACCCATTGATCATATCATTTCTCACCACCAGGCAGTATTTACCTTTTGCTGCTTTGGTACCATGCTTTTGCTCGTAAGCTGCACTTGATCATCAACAGAAGTAATTACTGAAAGATCACCAACTGCAGCATCCATATCAGATGCTACATATGAACTTCCATGCACATATCCATAGGGCCTATTACAGTCTTTATCTGAAGAGTCATCCCACCGAGACCTCTTCCTCTTTCTTTCTTCCACACAATTAGGTCCCTCAACACTATTAATACATTTTACATTATGTAAATCAGTGTTGCCCTTTTGTCCAATGTCAGCCAATGATGTTGTCGCAATCTTAACAGATGGGTGCAGATGGTGATGCTTACCCCTCATGGTTTCCTCGGAGTCAACTACAGTAGCTTTTGACACCAGGTACTCACGTTCCTTTTTAGTTTCAGGTGTAATCACATTAGGCGCTGACTTTGGAAATGTGGAACCTTGATTCTCATTTTTTATCTTGGCATCACTTTCAGTTTTCATATTACATGGGTCAGTATTGCAAGGTGAATTTGATGCTTGACCTGCATAATTGCCATAGTCAGGCTGATGCCAGGAAGAATTAGTGCTGTGAAATATCCACTAAATATTTCCTACAATGATTTGCACCTTCCAAAACCTACAATAAATAGTCTTTCTATTTGTTGTCCATACCTTGAGAAGGGCTGATGTCATTCGAAGCTGATGCTGTCATTGTTTTGCTTTGTTCATAAAGCTCCAGCATTTGATTGCTAACATCTGCTCAGCAGTAAAAGAGTGCAATCAACAGATGCCAAAACTAAACTTTCCTCAAATATGTATGTAATCAAATGAATATAACCATCTGCAGTCACCCAAAATAAGTGATTCTAATCATTCAAATATGTGTCAACTGATAACATTATGCATTTTTTTCCATAAGAAAATCATATTTGGACATATCTGACTTACTCCTACCATATAAAAATGCCCTAAGATAATAAAACCTAGTCAACCTTCAAGCTGGCGAGGAGTCACGTCAAACTCCTGCCACCAAGGCCTCTCTCTATCTGATGGCAGTTTAACTCTCAGAAACTTAGCAGCAAGAAAAATGGCACCAGCAGCAATATGCTGGGGCTTGAACTGGAGGCACAGAGTTGTAATCAGTCTGCAAAGCATAAAGCAATTTTCTAATTTTCCACACAAAATTTTAAGTTGCATACAGTTTCAGAGTATAAAATTTAAGTACTGTAGTTAAAATCACTTATACCGTACTGAATACTCACCCATCATTAACAAAATTCCAAGCTACTTGTGCTAATGAATTTTGAGCAACTTTAAATATCTTGATAGCTGTTACAAGATGCTTATATGGATGTTGTATATTAAGATCAAATCCCAGTGTAGCAAGGACAACACGCTCTGCCATTAGCACCAATTCTTTCTGCTTTTCATAACATTCCTGAAAACCAATATCTTTTGTCAGGGACCACTCATTTAAAAACAATACAAAAGCTACAACAGTGCTAGACTGGCATCTTTGGAAAACAAATGACTAGGCATTTATCTACTTCTAGCAATAATCAAATAAATGCTTTAGATCTTTACAGATCTGTTCAGATCGTTAGATATTTTGAGATCTTTCAGAGAAGGGCAATGAAGCATTTATCTACTCACAATAATCAAAACAAAGAATTAAATATCAAAATGTCTGTTTGACTTTGAATCATTAGATTACTTAACGTCTGTTGAGAAAAAGCAAAACACAAGGCTTTCATTTATAACAAGGTGCAGAAAAATGCATCCACAATACTCAAACTACAGCATCATACCTTTTGCTTGATGCGATCAGAAGCAGCTGGATCCCTCTTGTGTCGAATTTCATATGCCAGTACAGTCACCTTCATTATAGTTTTAGGAGTCTCCTCCACCTTACCAGCAAGGAATACACATGCAGTTGCAATTGCCTATCCAAGAATGCAAAAATATCTAGTAAGTACAAAAGTTTATAGCATGTTTGATAGCCACACAACATCATTCTAATCCAGTCCTCAAACAGAACAAAGATTTCAGATCAGTACACAAGAAAATTATCAGTAAAAACCCAAGAAGTAATATACAGCACTTAATGTCATCTCGAATTCTGATGTAGAACACTTTCTGTCCACTGATACACACAAAAGCAGAATACTATTGGTTCATCCTGCCTAGCATAGTAAAAATTGGCAAGTTGAATAGTGATAAGAACAGCCAGTTATAGCGTTATAAATTATAATCATTAATCATTAACACTTGTTATATAACAGGTTTTATGTTTTTTCTGTTTGCTTCAGACTTTAAACCAGACCAGGATGCCTAGTAATAAATGAGAAACCAGCCTTCTAGAAGAGTTTTGCTTCCGAAGACCATGAAAATTGAGACTTCCACGTTTGAAAAATGGCCAGGCAAGAAATTTTCTTTCAGCCAAACATACAATTCTTCCATAAGGCTAATAGGTTATGCATCATAGATTATGTTTTACACACCTATGAAGATAAGCGAGAAAAAAAAATATAAAAGATTTAAGTAGAAAACAGAATGGCAATGGCAAGTTAAATATGGTCTGAACCAACCAACCTATATTAATCATACGGGTGTCCTTGGTTATGTCACTAAAATCATCCACCAAACACTCGAGTTCTTTATAATAGTGTAATAGATATTATTACATCATTCTCTGCAGGTGAAATTCCATGAATTATGTTAGTTAAAATTCAAGTTTAACTAATTAATTATTACATTGAAGTCACCTTATATGCAACAGGTAGTTGGGTCAGATGAATTCTAATAGATAAACATACTCCGACTGTAAATGGTAACATTTGTCAAAGAAAAATTAATGGAGAACTTACAAACACCCAGAATGAACAACCAAAAGCTTTTAAGTTTTAACAATTAAAGCAAGGAGTTAAGAATTAATTTGAAGCAAGCAATTTACTTGCTCAGCCACAATCTTACCAAATTCAATTAAGCTACAAAAATGAAATTCGTGTGCTTTATTTCTATTTTAACAAAACACAAACAGACAGCATCCCCTAAAACTTGAAACAAGTATCTTACTACCAAAAAAATGACAGATCTATGGAAAAATTAAACAGTGAGCAAGTAGTAAATTTGTCATGATTAACAAAATTAAAGTTTACAAACCACAATACTTACATATCTATCATGTTCATGATGTGAATGCCGCAAGTAAAATCGGTGACAAAACACAATAGCCGAAGCAATAGCAACTTGAGGCCTGAAACATTCAAATAAAATTAAGATTGAGCCCAACACAGTTAACCACGCAGCTGAAAAATAATTAACCAAATAATTTCACATTAACTTATCATAAAAGGAGAAAATTACTGATGAATTAGAAAACCAAAAAAAATCCCATGAAAGAAAAAACAGTATATATTCAAATGGTTAAATACATATAACACAACATTTTTCTAGGATTTTGGTAATGAGGTTTAAATTGATACAATAATCAAGTATTTCAATGCAGTATTTTGATCAGTGTTTCAATGTACTATCTTAAACAAATATGCTACTAAAAAATTATGATGTTAAAAAAAATATCAAGAGATGAAATAATGCAAATAGCTTCCTTAAAGAGCGGAGACATGCTTACAAGATCTATTTACTTGAAAGAAATTGTAAAAAGCAGTGAGTCAATCTATTTACAGAAAGCAAACATTTTAGTAAGTTCTGGATACTATAAAGAAAAATATATTTTATTCCAAATACGACAGAAGAAAAAATCAAAAGCAGAACACTTAAATAATTATATTCTGACATTATAAACATACAGATCCTGAATCTCTTAGCTACCATACTGCAAACATGCCACTAAAAAAATAGATTCATAATTTCCCAGAGCCAATATAGAAATGTGAATCTGTAGCAACGTGATATAGAAAACTCTGCCCTCTAAATACAAAGACTAATATTCCTTTTTAATAGTTCTAGGAACAGAACTTTCCATGTGTTACCAGGGACTGCATCCTCAAAGTTTTTGGGCCATTCCCTGTAGCAGTGGCATCCCAAAGTTGGAAGTCGATGGACAAAACATCCTCCCACAGCCCCCATGTCCAGGCCCCCATGAGGGCCCATACCTGGGAAAGCCTTACACATACAGGGATCTCTTAGCTATAAACCATGCTGCATGTGCAAACAGACTAGTCTCAAAGCAAATTCATTATGTAGTCTTCTGTTCAATTTGTGAGTCATTTACCACAAGTTACAACCAATGTAGAAACATGAACCCTGTTTGCAACATGATCCAGAAAACCATACCCTGAAAATGCAAAGCTTTATATTCCTTCGTACCATTCATTGGAACTGAGTTTTCCAAGTGTTCCCAAGGGAAATATCCTCAAGTTTTAGGATGATTCCCTAAAATTGGGAAAGCCTAAGCGCAGCAAGACGGGGACAAAAAGTCCTCTGCATCCAGACCCCATAGATGGGTCCCTTAGAAGGTCTTGCACATGCAGAGATTTACTAGCGAATTTCCCCTCTGCGGTAAGGTCCCAGAGACATCCAAGATCCTTAAAAGAAGACTTAAAAAAATTAAAAATAGATACAGATATAAATAAAAAAGCAACAAACTCTAAAACCTAACCTTAAAAGTGGGCCACCAAGGCCCTCTAGCCTATAAAACTAGTACAATCCCTGGTTCATGATCTACTGCAATCACCAAAAGAGGAAGAAAAGAAGAGTTAGTCCCCAAACACCAACTCTTGTTTTAAAAAGCTAAGTTACCAATTCACGTTCGTGATTGGGTATGGCAATTTTTTTTCCTTGGGTACAGGTTCATCCGTGTGTGTAAACAAAAAAACAACAAACTCTAAAACCTAACCCTGAAAGTGGGCCACCAAGGCCTTCTAACCTATAAAACTAGTGCAATCCCTGGTTCATGATCTACTGCAATAACCAAAAAAGGAAGGAAAAAAGAGTTAGTCCCCAAACACTGACTCTTGTTTTAAAAAGCTAAAGCTGCCAATTCAGATTCGTGTTTAGGTATATAGCATGTTTTTCCTTGGGTACAGGTTTGTTTGTGTGTGTGTGTTTGGGTACAGCAATTTGTGTGGGTGTACATCTCTCTCTCTCTCTCTCTGCGTGCACATGTGTGTGTGTTGAAACTAAGTTACCGCATTCGTCCAGAAAACCCGAAATTCAAAATTCGATTCGTTCCAAATTCGGGTTCGATTCGAATTCGTCTCAAATTCGGCCCTGAATTAAAAACACAAGTCATAATATAATGTGTGCGATTATTACGGTTTACCTTCCGTTTTTCAGTTAAACACAATTTTGAAGGCATTTCTTCTGCAGTTCTCGACTCCGTAAACAGTTTTGACAGTTTTGTGTAGCAACGCTAAACAAAATAGCTACGGACAATAATCACTTCCTCTGCTGTTTTTACGACCTCCACAATTTCCCATCAAAACAATAAACGAAACAGCACATCACTCCATACTTCAACGCGTGATTCTGAATAAAGATTAGGTTGAACTTTCAGTTTTTAATTTATTAGAATTCTATTAAATTTAATATCATCTATTATTAATGAATAATCTTGCAATTAGTTTAAAGATGCTATTGTTATTCAATGTCAATTAAATTATTAGTAAATTAGTATTAAATAGAATTTTATTGTTTTTAGAGTATGGTACTTTAAATATATATTATTTTACTAATAACTAATAAATTAGTTATTTATTAAGTTTAATATTAGTTACTATTTATTATTTAATATATGCATATATATGTATTTTTAAAAATATGTATTCTTGTACGGACGAACCCAAAACAAATCCGAACCCAACCCAAAAAAAAATTGGACGAATTTTGAACCCGCATCCATACCGGAATCCGAACCAGCAACTTAGTGTTGAAACATCAGTCATAAATATAAAAAGAAGAGTGTTACTAATAAATTCATACAATATACTCAAGGGTCAAATGAGATCCATGTTATAGCACATCACCTACCTACTCTCATCCTCACATTGTGTAATGTGATTAATTCTTCGCATGAGAAGAAAATCGAAACAATCCTGGTACAGACAAACTATAGTTCTCATTTAGCAGTTGGTTTTTTTTGTTTTTAGCTTGCCAATGGTGGGAGGAGGCTAACAATTTTAAAATTTTCTATAAGTATATTGTAATGTCCCTTCTTTTTATATACCTTAATTTACTCCATTTTATTACAAATATCAGTCTGAAATCAACAGCAGCAATTATATTCATCAATCTGAAATATATAACAGCAGCACATTAATCTTCAATAGCCTCCAAAATGCAGTCTGTGCCTAGAGGAGATTTACTGGTGCTTTGTACAGCCCTTCACCAGTTCATACACCTTGGAAATTGCCCACGTCCACCATTATGCATGCATGCTTAGAAGGAGAGTGGGGGTGCAATAAATGACCACTAAGCGTGCCCACTATGCATTAAATGCATCTCCACCACGGAATCTACCTTTGACCGCTCTGCCTGAATGTCTAGAATCTTCCCAATACTGCTTCTAACTCATCTATACTGATGCTCGGTGCTGATTCCTACTTGAATTCCAAAGCTACCATAGCTCGTTCAGCTTTTTTCAAGCTATCCTCCCATTCTGGCAACAAATCCTGAGCAGTGTGCATGTCATTCGAGAAGGTGGAGAAGTTCTCGAAATCATCCCTGGTGAAGAAATTCAATCTAAAGAATTCCTCCGATTTACTCTTCAGGTTGCCTACAGTTATCTCCTTTTCATACAACCTTTTTGATACTAATGATGTGACAGTGTTGGAGATTTCTTGCTTGATGTTCTCAGCTATTCTCTTCAATCAAGAATATTCCTCAATGAAATGGCCAAACATTTCCTTGGCCATGAGCACTGCTCCATACCATCGGGTGAAATCATATGCTTCTCCTTCTTTAACGATCCCATGGTTGACTAGTACATGCCTGAGCGTCTCCATCAACTCCTGCAATTCCATGATCTTCTCATCCTGATAAATATGCTCATCCTCCCACGATTCCTCCATGCACTGAATCCGGGAAAGGATGGCCAATGCCTTGTCGTAAACTCATACCAAGTCCTCAGCATGCTTGTGGGCCTCATTTTGGATGCCTTCAATCCAAGCCTCTACCCCTTGAGACTTTCTCCTGATTCTATCTATACTCTACCGCCTCAGTTGGAACAATCGGCGGAGGAACAAAAGATGGACCTTCTTCCCTTACTGGATGAGGTAGATTGTTGATGTAGTCGCATAATGCTCTGATCTCTCCTTTCTACCTCTGATATTTCTCTTCTAATCTCCTCATCTTGTTCTTGACCGCCTATGTAGAATCATCAAGTTCCTCCAATACCTGCTCTCGGGGGGCATGACCTAAGTCAAACTCGGCCACGTTATATTCATCTGGAGCGATTTGATCCTTTGCTTTGTCCACAGCTGGTGTTGCAAGCTGAAGGGTGGTTCTGGACCCACTCTCCTCTGACAATCTTTGCAAAACTCTTAGCTTTTCCTTTCTCTTGTGATTGGTTGACTCTGTTCACGATTTCTTACAATTCGACAGTCGAGTCAACCTCCTTTTCCTGACTTCTTTGGAGCCTCTGCCTCACCCATTCTGGAATGGCGGCCCCTTGATCTTTCTGAACTATCATCTGCTTCTGTCCCTGCACCGCTCTTGTGTGGGTTTCCTCAGCTCCAGGACTTTCTGCCATCACCTGTGGGGCTGGTGTCTCTGTTGCGGGAATCTCCTTTTCAGCTGTGGGAATCTCTTCTTCAATTATCCTTCTGAAAAACACACCAAGACTTTCCTTGGTGGTAACATCATGTTCCCTACTTTTTGCTGGTGCAAACCCCTCATTGGCGTTAATGCTCAATCTATCCTGAACTGACCTCGTCACGTGTTGCTCTCCTTGCTCAGCTCTCCCCCTACTTGCTTCTACTTCTTGTCTGGAAAAAGTGCCTATCTCCTGCACACTTGGAGTCCGGCTAGGTGAGGAGGGCATCTCCTTGACTCTTGGTCTCTTTTGTGTTGGTTCTTCAATATGAAGATCCAACCTGCTCTTTGTGTGTGCTTCCTGAGTAATACTCCTTTCTTTTTTGTGCACTGCACTCCCTGACAAAATTTCTCCTTCTTCAATCTTTTTTCCTGAAGTTTGCTTTGGTCTTTCATCCCGTAGTAGTTGGTGCCCTAATAACTCGTATGTCCAATCCCCCTTTGGTACACTCATTCTACCAAGTTGTCGCTCAATCCACCACCTTGTGAAGTCCAGGACTGGTTTTGCCAAAACATCAAAAGATCTAAAATCTCCTTTCTTTGCCAGTCATAGGGATGAGTATCGTTTTCTTTTTTTGGATTATACCCTTTCTGAAGCACATTTGAATCTTCCTCCATCTGATCAGGTACGTGAAAGAGTTTGTGAGCTTTAATGATGTTCAGGGGCAATCTGGAGCGCATCCTTTTCCTAATCTCATTTTCATCTGCAACATTGGCGCAAAAATCTTCAAGTTGTGTCCTATGTTGATACCTTGCTCCTGCCATCGACTTGATTTTGTTATAGGGATCAAAATCCGGTCTTCCTAAGTAGAATGGCAGATGGAAGAAGTGTACCTCATCCTGGGATCTCTCAACCGCCTTTAGACACGGGTACATTTCAGCTTTATCTTCTCCTACGAAAATCGGGAAATCCAATCCCAACTTCTTTCCTTTCTGAATCTTGGAAGCTTGTATGGTTGTGCTGAAAATCCTTGCACTCTGATATAGGAGAAAGTGGGAAACTAAATAAACCAGGCTTCGTATTCCTCCACTAGCTTCATTGCTCTGTCAGATAATCTCATGTGCAGCTTCTTCTGCAAATTTCTCACAATTCGGATTGCGAAGGCATCATTAACCCAAACATAATCCTCTATGGCCTGCAAATGCAACTGAGAGTAACACTCGTGAGCTTTCAGCAGTGAAGTGCCACTTCTTATTGCTCCCTTACACCGCAATCCCTCATACCTCGTATTCCGTGCCAACATGTATATGACATAGGAGCTCATATAAAACTTTTGTGATTGCTCGAGGTTCACCAATTGTTCACTAAGGTTGTCACTGATCATTCCAACCCAGTCCATGTGATTGTGCTCTTCAACTACTTGCTCGACAAAGTACCACATCCATGACTCGAACAGATAGGAGTGCGGCATGCCAAAGATTCTACTCAGCATCATGATCAAGTCATTGTATTCCCTGTGGAAATCCAACCAAACCAACTCCTTCGGCAATTTTGAATGGTGGGATCTATTCTTTCTCAACCACTTGTCATTTATGACATTTTCACAGTATTGAATTCCTGCAGAAAAAACTCTGTGCCTGCTCCTTTGTCTTCGACACCAACTTCCTGGAAGAAGGGATTCCAAATGCCTCTGTGATTGCAGGTGGAGAAAGGTCTGCAATGATGTTTCCGTCAGAATCTTTAATCGTTCTATCTCCTGAATTGAAGTGTCTGGCGCATTCCACGATCAGCTCATAATGCTGAAAAGCTGGAGCAAAACCAGCTGCAGCCACAATTCCACTGTTCACAATTCGAGTGGCCAAATTGGTCAGTTGATGATCTTTATATCCAAACATCCTTCTGTGAAACTCTGTCATGTTCAGGCCTCCGAGGCTAGTGTCTCCAATCTCTGCCCACTTTGAAACAATCTTGGACTCTAGGGAAAAACTCCTTTGTTCGTTCTTTATCAACTGCTTCCTCGTCATGCTCGTTCATCTTGGCTCTGCCATTCCTGCAAAACAAAAATCAAAACAAACATAAGAATTGTGCAGGAGAACAAAAAAGCAAACCAAATTCTTAAGGAGGAAATTCTGAAAATCTGGCAAGTTCTTCATCTTTTCCTTCAGAGGTTGAATTTCTCTCTTCTCCACGAAATCATGTTTTCCACCAACTTACTGAAAAAATTCCTCTGAAACTTTAATCTTGAATTCTTCACGCCTTTCAAAAATAATGAATTTCCTCCTGCTTCAAAATTTTATATCTCCTCGAGGATCTTGCTCAACTTTCGAGAAAAGTTTCACTCGAATCCTCTTGATTCCTCAAAATCTCTCAACCTGTTTTTTTGAGCTTTGTGTGATGACAAAATGAGAGAGTTCATATATAGACTAAAACCCTGAAAAGCTGCTTTAAAAACTGGGAGCTAAATTTAGGAAACTGCCAACTTAGGCGAAGATTCTTTCCCATAAACGCCACTCTGAGCGCTTTACTTCATGAGGAAGTTTCGATTTAATCCATCCTTCTGATTTTTTGATTTTAAATATTGAAAAAGAATAAATTTCAATATTTAATCTTTTAATATTAATCCAAAAAGAAATGATTTAATTCCACTTTTAATCTTCCAAATTTCATAATTAACTTGTCGCTTTTTCGATTTATAATTAAATATAGATAAAATCAATATTTAATTAATAATTTCTCATCTTTATCACTTTTTTATTTTTGAAGGTTTATTTAATAAATATTAAATAAATCAATATTTAATTAATATTATATTTAAATCCAAAAAACTCTTTTAAGTCAATTGTGAATTGGTCGACTGGTGAAGTTCAATGGTTCTCATTGAGCCCACCAAGGTTCAAATTTCGTGAAGACATCTGATAAGGGATGAGGCCGGGATCGTGCCCCGTGCGAATTTGGCGGAATGGATGCCCCTCAGTCCTTGATTCTAAGCCAAAGAGAATGAACTATTCTCAAAAAAAAAAAAAACTCTTTTATGATTTCTCAGAATTTTGAGTTTTCTCACAATAAATTTTACCCTTCTTTCAAAATTCTGGATTTTTTTGATGTTTTTTCAAATTTCCGGCTTTTTCCAAAACTTCCAAAATTTTGGATTCTTCAATTTTTATCCATGTTTTCAAAATTCTCATTTTTTGGATTTTTTCATGAGTTCGGGATTTCGAGAAATCTTCCAAGTTTTCAAGTTTTGTCATTTTCCAGAATTTTACAAAATTTTGGATTTTTTCACTTTAAGATAAAATTTCCAAGATTTCATTTTTTTTAACTCTTTGGAAATTTCCGATTCAAGGGATTTTCAATCTTTTTCAAAAATTTCCAAATTTCGGATTTTTTCAAAAAAATTCGAAATTCTCCATTTTTCCGAAATTTCGATATTTTCCAAGGCTTACCATTTTTTCCGAGATTTTGAATCTTCCAAATTTTCCAAGTTTTGGATTTTTTCTCTTTTCGATAAAATTTCCAAGATTTCATTTTTCTAACTCTTTGGAAATTTCCGATTCCAAGGAATTCTCAATCTTTACCAAAATTTCAAGTTTTCTCAGAAATTTCTACAATTTTCCGCCTACGACATCATAAAATAAATGAAAGACCTTGGCATTTTTAAAATATTCCTCCTTGACTCTGGTTTTAAGCGTGAGCGCAATTTTGAGTCAAGTCAAGGAATTTTCTTTGTTTTGACTTCCCCGGAGTGCGTTGAATTGTGCTCCTCATTTTGTGCAAGCGGGATTTGGGAGCGATGGCAGATTTTCCTTCACTCCATGACTTCCAAGAAACTGCGCTCCATACTTCTCGGGCGGCATTTGGAAGTCGTGAAGGATTTTCCTTGGAGGAGACTATCCTTGGAGTGCGTTGACTTGTGCCTCCTTTCTCACGGGCGGGGTTTCGGCTTGTTCTGGATTTTCTTTGTTTTTAAACTTTCCCTGACTTCCATGGAATTGCGTTGGGTGCATATTATAGCATTCTGGCACTTCACAATGTATTCGTTCGCTTCCCGTGGACTGCATCGGGCGGGGATTCCTCCATTTGATGGCATTTTGTGCCATCTTTCATGCTTTGAGCGGGATTTGGGTCGGAGTTATGAAGCATGGGAGATTTGCACCGAGTGCATCTTGACTTAAATCACAGATTCATTGGAGAATCATTCCTTTACTAAGCGAAGCATGCAACGTGAGCACACTTAGACATATGCAGAAGGCCTCGCAATTCAAGCGCAATTTAGGGGAGTCCATGGGTTGCATCTATAAAACGTCTTTTATATTGGATTCTTTAGTTGTCCGCGTATCCATTGTACACTGCAATATGTGTTCAAGCGTATTTGGAGTTCTCTGACAAAATCCTCTCTTCATCTTTGCCTTCTACAAGTACATGATATTGGCGTTAATGGAGTTGAGTATGATGAGCCAATATTCAATATTTCCTTTCGGCATTTGGTGCTCTCCAATCTCGACAGTGGATTCTTTACTGCTCTATGAACCACTTCTTTCATTGACGCGGGCCTTCGTGAAGTTCTGCTAGAGCGTAGATTTGTGGAGGAGTCGCGGGTTGCTAAAAAACTTCTTCCTCGCCGCAAAGCATGTCACTCACCGCAAACTTTACTTTTATTGCAACTGCTCGATTTTGACAGCTGCGTGCTCTCTATCTTAATCAATTTGCCTGGCCATTCAAATTGCCATCCGGATGGGTCTATTGTGATCTTGGTGACCGTGAATTCCCCACACTTGATGATTTTACGTGTTCAGGCTCCTTCCATTTGGATTCAAGCTTGAGAATATGGGCATTGGTAAATGAACCTTCCATTACTTGACGACTTCATCTTTCAATGCCTCGATCAAGATTTTGATTGTATTATATCTCATTTAAGCTCAAAATCCCACTTTGGGAGATGTCCCCAAAACTAAGACTTTAGGAGATAGAGAAATCATTCAGGTGTTGGACATAATCCATCACTTCCCAAAAGGAACTACTAAGAACCTAGGGGACTACCCTTGGAGCTACTAAGACAACACAAGCCAAAAAAGGACCAAACCAAACAAGAAGAAAAGGGGGTCCCATCCTTGATGGGCGAGGTGTGAAAACATCACAACACCTCTCCAGGCGAGCAGTTGAAATTGTAATGGGGGAGGATTGCTTTAACAATGAATATATTTTCAAGGTGAATTGTGATATTGTAGGCATCTTTGCGGCCATAATCCTGACAGTAAGGGTCCCAAAATAGGAGGTAATATCCCTCTGTAAGATAATTTTCATGAATGAAATTCTAGTTGGTCTAGAAGAAGTTGTCTATAGTGTTGATGACAACCTGAATATTCCATATCCAGATGACTATGTGAAGACCGAACTTGGGCTTCTGGATGGGAATAGGGAGGTTGTCCGCAGACCAATTCTAGTTTTCAAGAACATTTAAGTCTTCAATGCTTGTAGGCAGGAGATAGAGAGAAATGTAGATTTCCTGTTAAAATGGCAACGCATTGTTCTTGTTCTAGACAAGGGTTGGTTTAAAGCTTATATGAATGCAGAGGGATACGACATTGAAGTCTTCAATGCTTGTAGGCAGGAGATAGAGAGAAATGTAGATTTCCTGTTAAAATGGCAACGCATTGTTCCTGTTAAAATGGCAACACATTGTTCTTGTTCTAGACAAGGGTTGGTTTAAAGCTTATATGAATGCGGAGGGATAAGAGCTACCCGATTCCTTGAGTGAGGTTGATTTAGATAAAATACAGATTATTCCTCCAATTATCATCAAACAAAATTGGGTTAGAGGTTTGCTGAACAGGGGATGTTCGATGAGAAAAAGCAAATCTAGCAGCTCCAAGTCATCGAGGGATGAAGAATCAGCTGGCATGAAAGATATTGACGAAGAAGACATGTACTTTGCTGCTCGTAGCCCTATGGAATAGCTCATAGATTCTGGTTGGTTAATATTATTATGTATAGATCTCTGGCCATTTTGCTAAGTATAGGTCTGGTTTTAGCTAGGGTCTACTATTTTATGTTTAGCTATTAGTGCAGATTAAGTACTGCCCTTCTGTTCATATGTGACTTCATAGCACTATAATCTTCCTACTGGGTTTTAGTTAAACACTATTTAGACATCATACATTGATATAATTTCACTAAGAGATTATGGATTATTGAATTAGTAGTAATATGGCTTATATTACTGGCTGACATAGATAATTCTTGTTTGGTTTTCACAGTAACTTAATCATGAATATTAATATTAGCATCTACTTCAGCTTCTTTGAGTTTTATGATGCAAATCGGAGACTTATGATCCCTGTATATGTATACATAACCAGAAGTATATATTCTCTATACGGAGGGAGATGCATAATCTGTATAGTAAATATATAAACACGGGCTGTATACGTAAACAGAATAGCATGTATATTATGGGCTTTACCATAGAGCTATGGGCATTGTATCACTTCAAGTGCCTCATGAATCTGTCTCAATAGAATTAGGACTTTTAAGTAGTAGCTATGGTTGGGACAGTTTAATGCACTCTGGGCACAGGGATTTGGCAAGTATTTAGGATCATTACGTTTATGTCTTTTAAGATTAATATGCTGTCTTAATTAAACAGAGGCCAGGGACTATATGTGAAGCTTTCTGTGGTGGAAATGTTTCTCTGAATAAGTAGAAATAGCTCACTGGACTTTGTTTGGTGATTGCTATGACTATCGTCTTTTATGAGTGGGGGTAGCTGAAAAAGTAAGGATGTTGCTGATTTATGAAAATGGGGATTCTGATATACTAGGCATAAATACTCTGCCTTTCCGATTCATGGAGGAGATATATAGGCTTGAGATCTTAGTTGAAGTCAAAGGAGGAAGAGACAGGGATCCATTGGAAAGTATCCTCCCCGTGGCTTGAATTAAGATATCAGGTTTGTGGATCTCTTTCACGGGTTTGGAAAGACTTCGGTTCTTTGGATCTGGATCAGATTGGAGAAATAAAAATGAAGGCTCTCGTTTTATAAAGGATAACAAGGGGTATCCTAGTTTTATTCCTCTGCTAACAAGTATACTGGAATGTTTATATCTTATTCTAGCAAGTGGCAGGTTACCAAAGAGCCACACATGGTAACACTTTCGAAACAGAGGCATGTACTAAAATCTTATGTTGCAGTCTATAGGCTGTTGGTAACTTTACTTTTTTCCTGAATATTAACAAAATCCAATTTTATAGCATGCAAAGATAGCCTTTTTCCGGCAACTAATAAGTTTGTCAAAGAAACTTGGAAGTGTCTTTGAGAAATGTGCAGGAATAGGGCTCTCATCAAGGCATCATACAGAAGTGCAGGAAGTAGCTTTGGTTTCATTGCAGAAAAGAAGAATATCAAGAAAACATGTATCTTATATCCTTTGTATGTAAATTATTGTAAGCAACATAATAATCAATACCCCGTTAAACTCAATACGGGTTGATTGTATAGCATTGTAACAATGAATATTTTATTCCTTTTAAATTTTGAGCAGACCAGAGGTTTTCTTCACCAGGTTCTTTCCTACCGGTGCCCACACTGAACCCAGTTGTAAAAAAATTATTCAATATTAATAAAATATATCGGCCAAGGCCTATTACCTATCAAAAAAAAAGACAAAACAATGCCAGCAATGTCATAGAATCTAATGCAGTTCAAGTCTTATTTATGAATAACGTTCAATGTCAAAAATGATTGCAAAAAGAAATGGTCAATTAATATACTCACTTTTCAGTTTTCATTAATGACATGAGGTTCTCACAGTCAATTTGTTAAGAGTGTTGAGCTTTTGGGAAAAACTAAGTATATCTGATTATTCATCAACATTTTGAATCGGACTCTGTGATCCATATATCAGTAGAACAACATAAAATGGTAAACAGGATTGCATGTCCGTCTTGTGTAAACTTGTGATGCCAAAAGGGCACATAAAACAAGCAAGAGAACAAAAATGGATGGAGAAACTATTAAACTTAGTTACCGATGCGGGCAGGTATCTGCTGGAGGCGGAAGCCGATGCGGATGGGTGCTGATGCAGGCGCAGATGCCCTCTGGGTGCTGTCCGGATGCCTGTGATGCGCTTCCGGATGGCATCCACAGGGCATCCGAGAGCACCCGTGGGCTGACAGCCCAGAAAATGAAAAAAATACATTTTTTTATTCAAAATTTTCACTTAAAGCACTTAAAAACATGTGCTAAATAGATTTCAAATTAGAGAATAGACGTAGCCTCCAGTGTTGGATGAG
>MU225587.1:4791-20817 GCA_018584345.1 Thuja plicata | reverse complement strand
TCAAATATGAAATATCTTGAATCTTGATCAATGGTGAAGTATCATACTATCATATTCATTATCAATTGACAATATCAAATGATCTATTTTTGTATGTTTCTTGCATTTCTTTGCATATATAATATATAATACTATTTATATATATATTTTTTAAATATATATATATATATATATATATAAACGCATCCAAACGCACCCGCATCCCCCCAAAAAAAATTTCACGCATCCGCGCACCCGCATCCCGCATCCGCACCCGAATCGGTAACTTAGCTATTAAATAATAAATACAATGCAAATAATAAAATGAGAATTTCAAAAACTTAAAGAAAATGAAATTCAAAAAGGTTTAAAAATAAAAAAAATAGAAAAATGGAAAGGATTCCAGATCAAAAGAGGTTGAGAAAAGCAGGGAGTGAAAGAAAAGAAGAAATGAAATAAGTGTTACATAAGAAAGAAAAAGAGGATGAAGCAGCAAATGGGGTGGCGAGGAGAACAAAGAGAAAGAGAACCATGAAATGAAAGAGAATGCAACATGTATAAGACCAATAAAGAATAGCAAGTAACAAACAACACCAGTACACCAGACCACCTGAATTCATCTGGGTTGCAGCTATCATGTTTAAGAAAATCTCAGATCAGTGGCTAAATTGAGGTTCTAACCCTCATCTCTGTTAACAATATGTGAATATTTATTGTTTTCAGATGCTTGTAATAATTGTCATTTTTCACAAAGACACTGCCTAATTATTAATTCAGATGATCTGGCGTTCTGTTCCTCACCTCTGTTGTAACTCTTACCATCCTTAATTTACCTTTCCTGGAGTGTCCACCTACCAACTATGTGCTACATTCTCTTCTATCTTCTACTTCGCTTTTGTGGGCTGCTAAAAAAATAGAAAAGAAAACAAATATACAGCATACATAAAAATAAAACCAAAATAAAATAAACAAATAAGAAGTGTGTTGAAAATAATTAGGACGCTTCATTTACTTTCTTACGCTACTTTTCTCTTATGCTAAGTAAATATACAACATACTAAGCTTGATGCATGTGAAGATGAAATAAAGGTAGGCATTCCTCTTCATTCTTATGGAATGCTTCGTTAAGGATGTCTATAACTAGAATAAGATAAAAAGAATTTGGAAACTGAACTCCCATCTTTAAAGGATATTTAAAGAATTAATAATTTGTGTTAAGTATTTTAGGTTTATGAAGTTAGGAATGTATATTTATATATAAATATGTTAATTAGAATACAAGTGAATAAATTTTATAATTATTTTATTGTTTGTGGTATTTTAAATATAAAAGTAATTAGAATCATATAAATTTGATAAGGAAATTGAATGCAAATTAGAATACACATTTGCAATTTCTCTGCCTGTTACATTCCACTTTCCTGGTGATAGCTAGGAAATTGTCAAGCTAAACATTAGTTTAACCCAACCTCAGATTTGTAAGTATGTATTATTGTTTACGCGTGGAAAAGTGTAAAAGATATCTTTAGAAGTACAATTATAGCCCTCGACAAAAGTTAAAACGCATTATATGACAACTCCTACCATTTACCATATTACCTATATGCATACACATAAGTATTAATTAGAGATATTTTATAATATATATTTAATATATATTATATAATAATTATTTTAGTAATATGTATAATATTTTATAATAAGATTATTAAATATATAAATAGAAAATTAATATTATTAATATTGATAGATTTTTTTATAGTACAAATAAAATTGAAATGCACATATAAAAAAATTGAAGGTAGAATTATTTTTATTTCTTATGTTACAAAATAAAACTATAGTATATAAATTTGAAACATTGAAATATTGTATATTTAAATATCATATATTTATATAAATTTAGTACTCAATAATATGTGGACCAATTTTTTTTAATCGTCCATACCTTTCGGCATACCCATTGCACACTAAGGTGCAATTGCTAGTTATTAATTCAGATGATCTGGTGTTCTAGTCCTCACCTCTGTTGTAACTCTTACCATCCTTGTTCACTCATATATATCTTTCTTTCTTCTTAAACCTGTTGCATACTTTCTTTAATTCCTTTATTTTCTTTTTTCACCATCCTCTTTTTCTTCCTATTGCCTCCCTCCTTTCATTTCTCTTTTCTTGTACAAACTGCCTTTCCCAGCATTCTTGTTCTTGAATTCTTCCTTTATCCTTTTTAGAGCTTTCTTCATTTTATTTTTTAATTTTATTTGAGCTTTTGTCTCATCTTTTTATCAGACTCCATCTATTTTTGTTCTCACGTCTTGTACCATGTGCACTTTTGTAATGTTGAGTTTATATAACGCCAAAAGATAATATTTTTCTCATTTTATTTCTGATCTTAATGATCAATCACAGAGTGATCCCAAAATGTCAACAAAAAATCAGATAAAAATACGATATTTTTCCAGAAGCTTAATACAAGTACTTTTACTGTGAAATCCATATGACTGATAGCCCCTTCAAATCTGGGACACGAGTGAATATCCTGAGTACTACTCTATATACATAGGTTTCTTCATCTTCTTTTCTTCCTATTACCTCCCTCTTTCCATTTTTTTTCTTATCCAGCCTGCCTTTCCTAACTCTCTTGTTCTTAAATCCTTTCCTTTCTCTTCTTTTTAAACCATTTTCCATTTCATTTATTTTTTATTTAAGCTTTTGCTGTCCTCGTCTTATTAATTTTCTCTTTATTTATTCCAAGTAGCCAGTCCAAGTTCTCAGGTTCAGTCAAAAAAAAATTGGTAGATTTAGGTTCATTTTGGGTTCATCCGTACAAAAACATACATACATACATATATATATAGCAGTAATTAAGTTCATAATACAACACTATACTAAGAGTCAAGCAACATAGCAAAATACAACACCATTTATATTAATGTTTTAGTTCAAATAACACAGCAAAATGCCAAAATACACCACCATAATAATGTTTTAGTTTAAAAATAATAATTTCAACTGTTAATACCACAAGTCTGAAGGACCACAAGAACTTGGTAAGATTTAACTCTGTGGAGCTCATGTTCTTTACTGCCAAAGAACAAAAATGGTATTTGCCTTTTGCAGCCAATTATGCTGCCCATTCTCACTTGGTTGAAAATATCTATCTCTATATAGCTTCTGTCTTTCTGGCAATCAGAATCTTGAAGCCATCATTGATGTTATATTCCCCAATCAGAATCTTGTAGCCATCCCTGACAGTATATTCTTCAGACTAAGGCGTCTCATACAAGCTTGCATTCTCCTTCTAATATATAATAGGTCCAGAGTGGTTCCTCTAACTTTTAAGTTGTTTCTCTCCATTCTTTTTCAACCTGATTGCTGTGGTCCACCCATTTTCTTACTCCTTGCTCTTTTAAGTAATTGCTTACAAAGTTATATGGGTTCCAACTACTGATATCAATTTAGTCCCCATCTGCTCAATTTTTCCTTACTGCTAAGAGGACATATTTCTAACCATGCATTGCCCCAAAATAGGCTTCAGTAACACTGCTTATATTCCATATCGTAGGATCTATGATCAGAACAACTTTGCAAATTAAGTTACATCTCATAGAACCTTCAGACATATTCATAATTCTGATTCTTTGAACCTTCAGAAATAGTTCCATATCATTAAAAAAGTAAAAATAAAATCAAAGAAGGTCAACCCGCAGTCCCTAGGCGGTACCCTATCCAAACCCCAGGGAACCGGGCCTGCACCCAGACACAGACCTGGTTCAAACTGGACTGGGATCTGAGGGTCCTGGGGGGGGGGGGGGGNTGAGGGTCCTGGGGGGGGGGGGAGGAGGGGAGGATCCAGTATCTTAGTATTTAATTGTAATGTTCACCTGTTCTTGTTCCCTTGCCTTGTTTTACGTGCCCTTTTGACATCTCAAGTTTATATGAAACTAAGATACAATTCTCTTATTATTTTATCTCTTCATCTTGATGATAGATCACAAAGTGATCCAAAATGTTGATGAAAAATCAGACATAAATCATTTTCCCAGAAGCCTAATAATATTTCCAGTTGTACAGTCAAATACACATGATTGATGACCCCCTGCACATCTGGGACATTAGTGACTATCCTATGACATAATATAGATATATAATGCATTTAATAGTTACTACTTACTAGTAAAATATACATATATATTACTAATATATACAGCATAGTTGAAAAACTCAGACTTGGCAATAACTCGGCCGGCCCAAAAATTTTGAAAAACTCGGACTCACAAAAACTCAACGAAAAAATCGGCATTTTTATTGAACATTTGAGAATACATAAAGTTTTAAAAATATCTTTCAAAAAGCTAAATATCATTGAATTTATAGAACTGATGACCAATTCCCATTATATATAAATCACAATTAGATATCATTTACATATATATTAGTGATAATAACTTTAAAAAACTTTAAAAACCTTAACATTGTTATTATATACATATTTTAACTACACCAGAATTTGATTTAGATACATATTGTCAATTATATTATTACTCTTAATATAATTATTATAATTATTGAAATGAAATTTGAATATTATTCTTGCCAACCATATTTATATTATCAACATTAATTTATTACTTTTAATATATTATTCTATTAGTTCAATATTACTATTATTAATTTATTACTATTAAGAATAGTAATAGTGCACTTAATTTTAATATTAATATTCATAATAATAACAATAATTACTATAATTATCTTTCTTAATATTTAGCTCTCTTACTAATGTGGTCAACGAAATCTCTTGTGCGTCTAACGATTTTGGTCGACAATATAATCATTGTGTGCACAATAAAGTTTGTGCACCTCCTTCTTCCACTCCATGAAATTCAAAATACATGAAAATGGTGCCCTCCAATTGCGTGCAATATCGCATCAAACCGGTGCCCAATCGCATGTGTTAAATCGTGTCTAAATGACTGTCGTGCAGGAAAAACAGAGGGTAAAATAACTAAACATCGCGAAATATCAGAGGGCAAAATACTTGAAAACAATTTGCATTTTCACTTTTTTAGATCTCCGCCAACTTTTGACGGCGTTTTTTACCAAATTCTGGTGCTTTTTCACAATTTTTTGACCCAAAAATTGCAGCGATTTTTTCTAAAACTCGGCCACGATATTTTCAGCGATAAACTCAGTGTGAAGAACGGCTCGCGATATTAGCGATATATCTGTGATCTTTTCAACCATGATATACAGATATATAAGCCAAGTAATGTCCAGGGGTTGAGCTTAAATGGTTGAAACATTGAGTTCTCATTATGAATACCCAAGTTCAAATTGCAAAAGGATGTCTAATATGGAATTCTATTTTGTGATTCTTGGGCTTCCGTTATTGGCTTCTGGTATGGAGGTAGTTTCAAAGTACGTGGATTTCTAAGTTAAGACTATTGGTCTTCCATACGTGATTTCTAATGTGGTTGCTCAAAAGGAGCGGGTATTAGTCTCATTGTTGTGCCCACAAGAAATTGTATTGGTCTCGTGTTGATGCTGAAATGAGCAAAGAATTTGTAAATGATTAGCAATATAATATTACTAGTCAAACCCATATGATAGATTACTCCTGCATATCTAGGAAACCAGTGAATATCCTATATAATATAATGTAGATATATAATGTAATACACACACACAGACCATAGAATTACTAGTAATATTATATCTGTATGTGTATATCAAAGACAATAATTATAAAATTAATAGTAATGATGAATAAATATTACTGCACGACATGGACTGGCTAGAGCTCAAAGTTAGGATCTCCCAGTTGCATTTCCGGGCCTCTGGCCACAATCCCTGACTCCTTACTTAAATCAAGATCTGATAATGTGACGATTGAAAATCTGACACACACCCATTGGACTCAAATAGCCTGGCTCTAATACAAGCTAGAAAACCATGGACAAGCTACTGACTCAAACCTGCTAAATGCAAGACAGGACTCTACCACTCACATACCGACCCTCCTTATGCTTGAGATATGACCCTTCCAAAACTTCCATGTGTGAGAACTCTTTCCAACAAAGACAATGATCCACTAACAATGTTTCAGTGATGACCCAGTAGCACTGTCAACAGAGGCATCCTCAGACCTGAAAAGATTCAAAGAATCATTTGAAGAGTAGACATATAATTCAAAAACACAATATACGACTACACACTCTAATTTTAAACAGAACAAATGATCAAAGCAGACGTTCTCCAAAATTGGAAGAAAATCACAAACATATTTGTACCATGTAAAACACCAGGTCGTTGACTAAATATACATTCAGTCTGGTGATAAAGATCATAAATCAGAGGATAATATAAACAAATAGTAATTGACTGATAAGTTGTATAAATCATTCATTATAATAAAAAAATGTAATATTTGCACTTACAGGGAGAGCCCAACACCAACATCTTTAATAAAACTGCAGTAGGATTTCCGCAAATTATTTTCCTTCTTGGCATCAATGCCATGTTTTCTCGAAGGAGAAAATTCGTCAATCTCCTCCCTTGTAAAATACCACCCATCTCCCAAACCTTCGGCTTCCATCCTCGTAAATTAAAGATATTAAAGGTTGATTGAGAAAGCGAGCACCCAAAATTCAAATTCTACTCTTCCTGCGAATAAATCAAGATAATAAATAACCGATATCCCAAAACCATAAAATTGCATAAAATAAATATAGAAATAAGTTCAACCCTGCAAAGCCTACATTCCGACATCAATGAAGGCAATAAATCACAGCCAATTAAACTCCAAATTCCAAAAATTCAAAAACGCACTAATTACCTAATACCATTTCAAGAGCCGAAAACTCCAATAGAAAAAATATCCTATCTTCTAACACTGAGCTCAAACATTCTAGAGAGTAACAAATTACATTAATTCTTATGAAACAATTTCTACTAGAGAAGCTACAATCATAATATCTATTTTATGAAAAATAGTTGACAGATATTCTTCAACCCTAATAGCCTGCAACCGAATTTAGATCCCACTTGGATCCATCTTATTGAAGAGAGTCGTAATCGATCGAGAACACGTGAACATTGAGTTTTAAAGATCGAGCCTAAGCAAGTAAGAAGCAACAGCCCATACCGAAGTAGCGAAACAAGAATAGCATAGATAACTTAAAGCACGACCCGAATCACACACATAAGAAAAAATATATATCATTTTCAAAAAACAAATAAAAGATCACTCGATCTTTTAATACCAAGCCCTGAATCCAAATCTGCAAAAGACGCAAGTCATGCTTTAACGCTAAATACGAACAACCGAATCCGCATTGCATCCCAACCATGACCTAAGCACTGCATACAGACTGCTCGAATCTAAACCAGTTCAAACATCGCTTCTAGATTCCAGCAATCAAGCCGAACGAACTAAAAACAAAACTCGAACATAACAACAAAAACGCGATCCAAATAACTTACAAATGAAATCGTTGAAAGCTCGAGCGGCAACGAAATCACCAATAAAACCCTGGATTCGCCCTACAATTCTCCTGAATAGGAGAATTATTTCAGGCTTCAAAGGAGCTTCTCACCATTTGTTAAAACCCTTGCACTTGCCAAGTTTCTGCGCTTTTTCCTTTCCTTGAGAGTTAAGCAAACAAGCATATGAAATAAAAGCTATCCCAGAGAGGTATATTCAATGTATATATGTTTAGGGCTTCGTTAAGGTTAAAACATTGCTAACCAAGATAATTGGTCTGAAGACAATTGAGTCGACACTTGGTCTGGTAATCGTGGTTTAGAAAAAGTCGGTGACCGCCGTGTTTTCCGACCGGGGAATTTTGTGCCGCCAGATTTTCGGAGTGGAGTTTAGGCTATGGTCTCGTGGAGGGCTACGGACTATTTTTTTGTTAAATAGACTCGGTTTCGTGGAGTCTTCAAAATTGATTTTGGAGTACTAATATGTTAAGAACTAATTAAAATCTCTCTTTTATTAATGGGGCTTATTTTTTACCTTAAGATTTGACCTCTTGTATTTGGGTGGAGCTAGAATTTTTTTATTTAATTTTTTATGAATATTGTGTTAATTTTTTTTTTAAATGTCATGTATCTACAAAAAAATAGGATACAAGGTTACTTTTTTATAATCATATAGGGAGTATTCAGAAAGCAAGATAACATAAATAACAATAAAGTCACTTGACTAGTGAGAACAACACTAGTGGGAGGCGAAGGGGGGTCTCAATCATCTGATTGACCTCATATATCAACAGGGTTTGGAGTGACATCAGGAATGGACCACCCCTCATCAACATTGGCTTTATCGTCATCTTTATCCTTGTCTTCATTTCTCACAAGTGAAATCACCATAGCCAACATAAGGAGTCACTTTGAAGATTCTAGCCATTCATCACCTCCATTAGTCATCATCCAACCACTACCACTGCCAATACATGGACCTACTCCTTTTGAAGGTCACCCAGAGACAAAGTCTCCATGCAATGGAGAACTAGAGTGTTATTAAGCTGAGTCGCTCCTACCACCAAAGTGGCAGCAAGGAGCCTGAGACTTGGGGGTTTGAGATCACCGAGGAGAAGAACTCTAGCCATGCCTATATTCACGGGGTGGAGAATAGTTGTAGGAAGCAAAATTGTCTAGGCGGACCTTGTCCATAATGTAAGGGGCATTGCCTTAGTGATCAAGTAGCTCCTAGAGGTGGACCACTTCCAACACTACTTTACTAACTCAAACCTAGATCTGGAGTATAATATTACTAGCAAACGCACCTTAGTGTGCAATGGGAACGTCGTAGAGTTATGGAAAGGTCATTTAAGTATTGGTCCCTTTGTTTGTTACTCCTTCTCATCCTCTCTAGATCTCCTTATCTTTGTATCAATATATCTCACCATCTATATATCTTTATAACTCTTTCTCTCTATATCTCTGTCTTTATGTCCCCCTCTGTGTCTCCCTAGATCTCTTTCTATCTTTACCTCTTGATCTATCTCTAACTCTCTATCTATTTTTTCCCATCCTCCAAGTTTATATTCATATATATCTCTATCCAATCATCTCTCTCCATCAACCCCCTTCCTATACCTTTTAATCTTTACATCTCTATATTTCTTCTCCCATCTCTCCCTCTATACTTTGTCGATGTGCTTGCTCGGTGAATTTACAGTTTTCTTCCTCAGAACGCTTTGTTGGATTTCAGTGTAATTAACATAATTATAGTGAATTTTTTATGGTATTATGTTTATTTATGTAGTATGCAGATACTTATACTATGGACACTAGCGAGCAAAATATGTGACTTTGCTAATTTTAGATTTGCAACCCTGTCACTTAGTTGACAGCAGCTATGCGTTTGTCAACTTTTTGACACTTAATTGGAAATTATTTGCCTGTTTTAGAAATAAAATGGTACCTATCTAATCCCATATAATGTCCAGTCTCATCGATATGGACTTGTATAATGCGTACCAATAAGAGAACTGTGAGTATTAATGCACTCAGTTGACCAAAAATGATGAAACCGTGTGAGTAACCCGTTTCATTTTCACGACAACGGTAGGATTCAAACAACATAAATCTGGGGAAAATTATCTTGTAGTGTTGGTCATATTGTTCTGATAAAGGTTTTCACAAAGGGATTATGGCCTGATGATATCATGAATGCTTTACCCAACGTATGTTTAATTAAATTAAATGTGATGGGGTAGGTGAGGGAGGAAGAGAGAGAGGTAGCCGAGGGAGGAAGAGAGATAGGGTAGAGAGGTGGTGAGGGGGGAAGAGAGGGAGGGACTGAGGTAGAGAGGAAGACAGAGCAAGGAAAGAGAGAGGAGGGAGAGAATGATAGATATAGGTAGAGATGGAGTGAATAAGAGAGGGAGATAAATAAGGAGAGAGAGAGAGAGAGAGAGAGTAGGAGAAATGCAGTGAATAAGATAGCGGTAGAGAATGAGATATTGATACATGGAGAAGAGAAATAAATAATCTAATATATAATAATAAATATAAACATAGTATTATTTTAAATATAAATTAAATTATTTATATTATACAAATATTATATAGTAATAACAATCTAATTTATATTATATTAGATATTATATATAATATTAAATATATTTTAATTATATACAATTTAATTTATATTATTCAAAAATATTATACGTTAGTTTTTAATTATATATATATTATCTTAATAATTTGTATTATAAAATATAATATTAATTTTAAAAATAAATATATATTATATAATATCAAACGAATTTACATTACATATATATAAGATACAATATTAAATACTTAAAAGTTTTGATATATATAAATAAAACCACCATTGGCACAAGAATGATCATAAAAATAAAAATATCAATGGAAAATGTAATTGCCATGTATTTGAAAATAGCAGACTTAAGAGAGTTTATATTCTATAAAGTTTTGATTCCTAAGATTCCTAATTTTTAGTCCCTGCCTTTATGGCTGGGACTATTGTTTTCACCCCTTTATTTTGAATTAATCTATGCTTCGGAAGTTATGCAGTTCTAAAACATTGCGTTTATGCTGTGGTTGTTATAAATTAGTCCACTAAACGGAATTTTGGAATTTTATAATTTGTTCTCTGATTGGACATCCCTCCTTTTCTCTACAATATTTTCAATTTTCTATTTCAAAAATTTCAAACAAATAGATGGGAGAGTGGCGCTTTGCGGGGGAAGCAAGCGTGTCATTTACATGAGGATTCATGTGGCATCCTGCATGTAAGTTTGATCCTCTACATTTTTCTCCATTTACAGGCAGTTTTAATTGTGTTCGGGGGAGCGAGTGACTCTTCTTTAGCTTAGAAAATCTGAAAAACTTAGAAATGGGTGGCAGTGGGGTTCGATTCCCCGACATCTCATCTCTGCCCTTGGGCATGAAGAATGTAACATCGGCCACTTTGTATGTGTTGCTGACACAAATGAGGGAAACAGAAGGAACATTTTTGGGTATTCTAGGCAAACACAGCTGCTGGAATTCTGTGCGTGTCGTATCCAGCTGGCCCTGTTGTATTAAAGAGGCAGATTCTATAGGAACACAGCATGTGGAATACTGAAATGAGACATATTATCAATCTGGGTGAAGCTCAGGTCCTGGGGATTCATTGTTTCATGCTTCTCAATGGAGGAATTCTGTGTGTGCAGTAAACTCATCAAAAAGGCAAAATCCAGCAGGTCCTCTTGTATTAAAGAGGTAGTTTCACGAACAGGGCATGTGGGATCGCTGAAATTAGACTTACAATCAATCTGGGTGAAGCTCAAATCCTGGAGATTCATTGACTCATGCATCTCAGTGGAGGAATTTTGGTGAAATTTTGTGTGTGCAGTAAGCTCACCATACACAACAGAATCCAGCAGGTCCTCTTGTGTTAGAAAAGCAGTTTCTATAGAAACAGGGGATGTGGGATCACTGAAATTAGACTTACTATCAATTTGGGTGAAGCTCAAATTCTGAGGATGGGTTGATTCATGCTTCTCAGTGGAGGAATCCATGGTCTCTTATTGGAAGAATTTAGATGATACAGGCCTTTCAGATTAGCAAGAGAGAATTTTGCACGAGGAATTGGACAAGAGAAAGATTGTATTTACGAGCCATAAGGACAGAGTCATTTGGTGTGAAGCTAATGATGGTAAGTATTCATTCAAGCTGGGATATCAATTTTTAGAAGATAGGGAGTGTGATTCTCCATGAATGAATACTCTATTTTTGAATAAAAATTGTTTACCCACAACAGGGGCTTTTCCTTGGTTTTGACAGGAGGGTGATTTTAGATTGGAGGATTCTGTCGAAGAAGCCATGGACATGTGCAATTCCCTAAATTTTAATTATTTCTCTCATGTTCCCTGGTCATTGGTTGCCCCTTTCTTTCCCTAACACCACCAAAAATTAAGCGGGTGGAGGTGTCATTTGATGCAAATGTAATGGGTCCAGATGCCAGAGAAAGGTATGGAATTCATTTTCTTGTTAAAAAGGTTATTTTGAACTTTAATTTCATACAATCTGGGCAAGTAATTTGTGTGCTAAAACAATTACGTCTGAAACAAATGCATTTTGTGACTATGCTTTGATGGATGCCCAAGCCCTGTTCGAAGGCTCTGTTTCTTGGTACGCAGGCAGGAAAGGAATGAAGGCTCCAGATTTGAATTTTTGAAGCCACTCAAGGAGTAAAGGTCAAGACCGAGCCCGGCATGGATGCCCCTATTTCCTCTTCTGCAGACACGATTTATGAAACCTACGGTGTCCTCGCTATGTATATATCCCTAGCAATAATCATATGATACATGCACATTTGTACAAATAGATGCTCAATCTAAAACTATAAATCATGTTGATTGTTTACACATTAGATATGCTGAATAGTTTTTTTTGTTTTACAGCTACCACTGGTGTAGAAGTCCATATTCTTGACTTCTTCAGAAATTGTGGAAAGATTTTGACTTCTTCAGAAATTGTGGAAAGATTTTTATTTACTGCTAGGATATTACTAGCCATGAGAAGTTTGGTGGGCTACGTAATGACTACCCAAATCTATGGACACCCAGATCTATGTTTCAATGTCTCTCTAGGTGGCAATTTAGGGATTTTTTCTAGAAATTAGATCAAACATGAGAACTCTATTTCTAAGACAATGGTTTCTTCAATTTTGTATAAAAAGTATGGGAAATGTTGACGTGTCAGAGACTGCATTTGCAAAGTTTAGTGTTTATAATTCTATCTGACAATATGCATGGGCTACTTGTCATGATTACCTTGTCACCACTTACACAGTGCATAGAATTTATTATAATATATTTATTCAATTTTGTAATTATCACATCTATTGAGGCCTTTGTAAGCAACAATCCTGAAGGCTTCCTACATTGTCAATACTGAAACTCAGAAATGACGGGCTTTTAATTGACAAATCCTCTCTGCATCTTCGAGACTATCCTATCGATCGTAATCTTCCAAACTATCCTATCAACCATAAGGACGGACAGCTGGTGGAAAGCGACAAACGAACAAAATTATTTCAATGGCAGTCATTGCCATCTCCAGCACCTCCAGCCATTGGATGCACAAATCAAGTCGGGGCTTTCCAAGAGGGAAACTCCTACGGCGTAATTACAAATAGAAGTTTTAGTGAAAAGCAAAACACAAGTACCAATAGAATTGTGAGAAAAAATAACAACATTTATATCTTTCCACAAGGAAAAAATAATCTCTACCCTGAAAGCATGCTAGATTTGGGTATACTTGAAATGGATGTGAGGTCAATTTCGAAAAAAAATCATATGCTAGAAAAAAGGTTCCAATTGAAAGGGGTGAAAAAAGTCATGCATCAAACTCCATAATTATCGAGAGTGCATCAATAAAATTAGAAAAGGCATTAGAAAGACTTTGGTGTTAGAGTAAAAGGTTATTTAACTTAATTAATTTAATCATATTGATTAATTAATTAAGTTGCCTTTTTATTCTTTTTTCACTTAAGCTAGATTTAGGAAGCTTTAGTTTGCATTTTATAATTCTTGTATTTTATGCATGCATCCTAGGGTTTGCTTTTTTAGGTTGAGTTTGCTTTTTCCTTTTTAGCACTATTGCTTTCTATAAAAGCAATAGATCCCTTTGTAATTATTACATTATTGCAATTACACATTATTTTGCTTCGGACTTTCAGAGCACCTTTTGTGTTTTTAGGGTTTCTTGCAGGTGGTAGATTATTTGTATGCAAGGGTTCACTGGGTTATGTGAGGTTGTATTTCTCAACTTCAACATGGTATCAGAGCATCAGACATGTTGCTTCTTGTTCATTTTTTTAAGGATCCTATCTTGTAAGATGAGGTTCATGAACAGTACGGATTTGGGAGTAGCTAAAAAAATTTGAGCACTTTGGCACAAAACAGAGGTCACCGTTAAGCTCAAAAGGGCCAAAATACCCTAAATCCATATTAAAATTGTTGATTTTTGAGATTTTCAAATCTAGGTCAAAAAAATTAGAGGACATGCTTTATGGACTAATTTACGCTGACATCAACAAAAGTACAGTGCTGACATTAGCGCACATGCAACCCACTACCAAAAAAAACGATTATTTTTAAATTTTTCAAAAGTTTTTTAAAGTTTTAAAAGTTTTTGAAATATTTTTTAATGAGTACATGCATGTACTAACACAACACCTACACATGCAGGCAATGATGTCAGTAGGCCCGCTTTTCTTTTTCCAACCAAAATTTGACAGTCGTCAACTTGTTGACCAGTTTGACATTTTTTTCATAAAGAGTAGATTGTGGCTTTTTGCCCATAACTTTATTGAGCAAATGAGATATCGAAGAAAAGTTGATTCTAAGTCTTCTAGTGGTGTAAGTTATTTTTTTTTATTTCATTGTATTGTTATATTTTCCAATCAAAATTAGACCTTGTTTATTGCCTTCTTGACGACATATCTTTTGCATCTAGACTTTGTTTTTCAAAAATGAATAGGCATTGGAAAGGTGTTTCAACGCTATTTCTAGGTATGTAGTCAATTTCATCATATTTTTCACCAAGAACACAAAGATCATACTGAACCGCCTCACAATAGGTGCTTAGTAATCATGCCCAAAGCCTCTCTTGGGAATAGTTTATTCAATCTAAGGATTACTTCTCCCACCATGAGGTGCATTTAGTTTGTCAACCCAGGGACAAATACTTGAAATGGTACGGCACGATATGTGCACCAAGTCCCTTAAAGAGTCATTCTACCTATGCTACAGGAAGGTAAAATGCATGAAAGGAATCTATACTAGAGTTGCAGGAAAGGAAACACACTTACTCTTTACTGAAATGAATGCTACAAATTGTAAAGTCTAGTTAAGCCTATTCTTTCAACCTAGAGCATTCACTATAACTATCCTTGCAGGTGCTGCAAGAACATTCACAAAGTACAATTTTGCAAGAAGAAACTGTAATCTTCTATCTAAAATGTTGAAAGTAAATCTACTCTACTCTATTCTAATCCACCTCCCAAGTGGGCCCCCTTGGTCAGGTTCTGCTAATCTACTAACATAAAAGATAAACCAAAATTCACTTCATTATATTTCAAGGACTAATTACATAAGAACGATACATAAAACTAGAAAATGAACTTGCTGTGCAAGATGCAACAAACAATGTATTCCAAAAACTTATGAACTTACAAACTAACAGTCAAATCCCTATAAATAGAGGATCGAAACTTTATTCTAAAATAGAAAAGAAAAGATCTAACTGAAATTGCGCCAAAGAAGAAAAGGGAAATGTAACAACCCACGACATATGCAATGAAATCTAGGTGACCAAGTCAACACAATGATGAGCGCAGAGGGAATATAGCAACGCTACATTCCTGCATTTCTAGAATGGTGGCTCCTCTTTTGTAGTAGCTGTGTCTTCTAGTGTCCTGATGGTTACCCGTCGTAGCTGGACTTCAACGTCCTCTTTTAAATGTTGTCGACCACTCTCAAGCTGATCCTACTTCCTGGCAGGTTAGTTATCATGCAGAAATATTCATACAAGTAAACTTAATCAAATTGATCTAAATATTAGAACACATATTCTGATTGCTATATGAAATACTACAATATATATAATATTGGCAAAACATGACATAACTATCTACTCCTGGGTTTGACGGTTCTAACTGTACTTTAACACAAGTTTAACTGATTATAAGTCCACAAATGTTTTGGTAATAATTAAAAATAGAGTATTAATATCAATATAATAGAGACAGTAAATGGTCTCATCATCTGCCCCCTAGTAAGTTGAATGCTTGTCCTCAAGCATTGCATCTTCTAGTAGTTACTCGAAAATCACCAACCTCTTTCCTTCTTCGCCTCTAGCTCTTGAAAGTGTAATAAAATCCCCTTGTCTTTGTTGAGATTGAAGAATGTCAATCTACCCAAGAAACACCTGCATGCAAAACAACTGCTACAAGAATGAAGAAGACAGAAGAGAGAAGAGACAGAAGCTATGGCGGCCGATAGGCCAGAGAGTGCA
>MU225586.1:1823671-1870110 GCA_018584345.1 Thuja plicata | reverse complement strand
TATACGGTGCAATTTTACTCTCTTCTACTGTTGTCTCTTTACTTTGTGTGTATGCTTTTCTGTGTTAAAGTTTATAAGGTATTTAGTAACACTCTGGTTATAAGGTAACCATCTAATTGTTTACAAGCTTCTCTCAAGGAGAGAGTTAAATGTTGTGAATGATTTCAAGAAGCGTACTACTTTGTTAAGGATTTGATACAGGGGTCTGGAGGTAACAAGATAGTTTGTAAGGAAAGCTATCCTAATTGTTTGAGCTGTAAGGCAGTTCAGTGTATGTTGTTTCTGTAATTTCTTTGCTTATTATTGACTCTGTAGCCCTAAGGATAGGCACTGGTTCAGGAAGTTATCTGATTATCTATCTGTGTCTCAGATATTCCAAGTTATCAAAACCAAATCAAATTAAATACTCTGTTACTAAGAACACATAAGATGAACTTGTTTAAGGACCTTTGTCAGCAGGACACTGTCCATGTTGTTGATTCCTTGAAGAGAGAATCAACTAGGTTATCCCTCCTATAAAGAAAAGGAAGAAGGATGAGAATCCTTGTATCACTGGTTGTTTTTATGTTAATAACTATGGTTTGTATGGTAATATCTTGTTTATGGTTATGCTTGGTCATTAGCAAGATACTTCATAAGTTGCTTCAATAAAGATACATATCTAATCAGTGTCCACATCAACAAATACTGTGTTAACAGCCATCTTAAAAGGTAAAACTTGCCTGAGTATTTGTGGAGCTCAAAAATGAAGAAGGACCTTATCCATTCCTTAGCAATTAGGCTTTTCTTGTCTCTGAATCAAAAGTAGAAGGTACAAGGTTCACATAGACATTTCAAGCATTGTGGTTCATACAAGAAAAATCCCTAACACTATTGACATTGAATACTGTAATGTCCTCATTCTTAAGGGAAAGGAAGATACTTCCAAGTCTAAAAAACCTTTCATATTGCGAGGGTCTATGCCTCAGTCTTCTAAACAAGGATAGTCTCAAGTGAGTGCTAATATTGTTACTCGATCTCACGCTAAAGTCAGTCTTAAAGGCCCTAAGCCTTCTATATCTACATCAAGTCAACCTTTAGACAAAGCTAAGGTTGACTTTGCTACTAAGAATCCCAAAGTAGGTTCCTCACCTAATTCTACCAATTATAGCATTATAGATCAATTACAACATACTAATGCTCAGATAACTATTTTTGAGCTCCTAAAAATCTCCCCTGCTCATAGGGAAATCCTGGACAAAGCCCTCACTGAGGCAAATGTCCCAAAAGATCTTGATCTCGATCAGTTTCAATCTATGGTAGGTCACTTGACCTCCTCACATTACTTTTCTTTCTTTGAGGAAGATGACCATTCTTTGATTCACCCGCATAATAATACTCTGCACATTGAAGTCATGATAGGTCCAAAGTGTGTTCATCGTGTTCTCATAGATAATGGTGCTGGCCTAAATATTTTCTTTGCTAGTTTCCTGATTGAGTTAGGCTATGGTGAAGATTGCATTGATGCTCGCAAAAATATTACCATTAAAGCCTATGATGAGGAAGAACATAAATCCAAGGGTTTAGTTGTTTTTCCAATTAGAGTTGGTCCTGTTGAACGCAATGTTATCTGTCAAGTGCTTGACATCCCTTTGGCATACAATATCTTGTTAGGAAGGCCATGGATTCATGAAATGCAAGCTGTCCCTTCTACATATCATTAGTGCATTAAGTTCCCATTCCAAGGCTCTGAAGTGACTATACCTGCTAATACACACTATGATTGCAATGCCCTCACAAAATCTACTGACATCCTTGTGCCTACCAAAAGAGAATCTATTGAAATCCTTGAGGATAAATTAAAAGAGATGTAAAAGAACTTGACTCTCAAAGAAATTGATATGGGAGGATATCATATTGGACCTATATTATCTATTACATCTTTGCCTTTGTCTCCCCGTTCTTTTGGGAGACCTTCTGAGAACACTAAACCTTCTACGGTTCCTCCTCCAACAAAGTATGGTGGTACCTTTGTACAAGCCATGGTACCATTAGAAGAAGAAGCTGAAAACAAAGCTATCAAAGCTTGGATCTATAAAGGAGAAGAAAATTCTAAAAATACTCCGTATGACATGAAACCTAAACAATACGGTAAAGGTTTATCTATTATGCAACATTTTGGCTATACAGGGGATGGTCCCATAGGTGTGAATCATAAGGGATTGATTGCACCACTTGAAGCTATCGGTCGTAGAACACCTGAATCTACAGGTATAGGCTTCTAGAAACTCACATTCCAATTGGGAATAAACAAGTTTGTACCTTGAGAAGATAAGAAACCAACACCTAAAGAAACACCTACAATTGTAGAATCTAAAGACAGCTCTGATGAGGATACTTTTCCTTATCCTATTCCAGAAGACCTGGCTGTATTCTTTGCTGAGCCAGATAACTTTGTACTATGTGTTAGTACATTAGACACTGACAGTGATTCTAATACCGTCGCTTCCATTGCTCCATTAACTTATGAAGAGTGGAAATAAATGTATCCTCTAGGTCCTGATCATCACAGTAATGTACACATACCACCACACTTTCATGAACAGTTTGATCAGGAATTCCAGTCACTTCTCCTTATACAAGAGACAACTGATGATATAAACACTACTGAGGTACCTAGGTCAACAAAAGCTCACCTGACCATAGCAGAGGTTCTAGGTAGAACTCATCCCAACTGGGGACAAAGAGTTGATTTTACTCATGTTCTTGACATGAGACCTAATGATGAAATGGACTCCCATGAATATGAGTTCAACAGCTTGTCATATGCCACTTCTGACATAGATATAGATACAACTAATGAATATGAAAACATTCTCAAAGTAGGTGAACTATCTAGTGTAGGGTCACATGAGTCTGACTCACTAGGTGTTAACATGTCATCTACTATGGTCATTAGGAATCAAAGGAATTCGACTATACCTTTGGATGTGATCGCTTTGGGTCTTGACTTACTTGTCCATGCCTTCGATGATTATACCATGAATGCACTTGAACCCATCACTCCTCTTTCACTTTTTCATCCCGAGCTTATAGGATGGAACTCCACCTCCCCATCTAATGAAGTTCTTACATTCCATAATGATTACGCTCTTGCTTGTTACCTACACACAGTCAAACCTGTAACATCTCCTACCAGTGAAGCAAGTGTCAACATGACTGAGGCTAATATCAAGTATCTTAGTCACAAAATAAAAAGAAGAAAAAATAGGCACTCTGATGGTGAAAACCATGTTGGGGCAGTATCAGAGCCTAAAATAGTCAAAATAAAAGACGTATCCAAAGGTGAAAACCTCTCTGAGGCACATGTGGATGAGATACTTGATGCACTTCTGAGTCATTTTTAGGAAAGATCATCTATTCTTATTGAACCAACTCATCCTATCAACTTGGGTACAGAGGTAGAACCTCAGATTATTCACTTAGCACAATCACTATCAGAGGCAGAAAGAGAGGAATTCACCACATTCTTCAGAAACAAAAAGATTAACTTTGCATGGAAATATGTAGATATGCCTAGATTAGACCCTAATCTAATCATGCATCATCTATCCATTGCACCAGGTGTTAAGCCCGTCAAGCAGAAGCTTCAAAAAATGCATCCACATGTAGCTCTACTTGTCAAAGCTGAATTAGGGAAATTGCTTAAGGTAGTGTTTATCAGAGTAATTGATTATGCACAGTGGATCTCTAATATTGTTCCAATATTAAAACATGATAAATCTATAAGAGTTTGCACAGACTTCAGAGACCTAAATTTGGCATGTCCTAAGGATGATTTTCCATTACCTAATATTGATATGATTATAGATATGACAGCTGGGTATGAGATGTACTCATTAATGGATGGTTTCTCTGGTTACAACCAGATAAAAATTGTGCCAGAGGACCAAGAGAAAACAACTTTCACATGTGCCTGGGGCACCTTCTATTGGAATGTCATGCCCTTTGGGCTCAAAAATTCTGGTGCTACATATCAAAGAGTTGTTACCACCATATTTCATGATATGATGCATAAAACAATGGAAGATTATGTGGATGACACTTTAGCCAAGAGTATGCACCGAAAGAAACATCTTGCCAATTTAGGTCCTATCCTAGATTGTATGGAACAATTCAGTCTAAGTCTCAATCCTAAGAAATGCACATTTGGCGTAACATCTGGTAAGTTACTTGGCTATATCATCTCTGCCAAAGGTATTGAAGTAGATCCTGCAAAAGTACAAGCTATTCTGGAAATGCCACCACTGAAAAATATTAGACAAATGAGAGGAATTCAAGGCTGACTGCAGTCTATCTGGCGTTTTATGTCTCAACTAGCAGACAAGTCACAACCATTTACCAAGACTTTGCACAATGGTGTGGCTTATCAATGGAATAAATAATGTGATGAAGGGTTCACACAAATCAAGTAGTATCTTGTGAAGCCACCAATCTTGATGCCTCCCATTCATGGGAAGCCACTTACACTTTACATATCTGCTACGGATACATCATTGGGTATCGTATTGGCTCAAGAAGATCAGCACAAGAAAGAAAGGGCTATCTATTACATCAATAGAACTCTGGTCTCATATGAAACAAAATATTCTGCTATAGAGAAGGCTTTCCTTGTAGTGGTGTTTGCTTCACAAAAATTGTGACACTATATGCTGGCTCATACTACATGTCTAATTGCTAAAATTGACCCTCTAAAATATTTTCTCAGTAAAGCTACCCTCACAGGTAGACTAGCTAAATGGGTCATGCTTCTCAGTGATTTTTATATTGAATATGTTGAAAGGAAAGCCATTAAGGGCCAAGCAATAGCAGATCAGTTGGCAGAAGCACCTCTAGTTGATCATCAACCATTACACAATGAATTTCTTGATGAGTCCATATTACTTCTTACACATTGCTCATGGAATATGTTTTTTGATGGTTCATTTACCCAACAGGGGTCAGTTGTTGGGATACTGTTCATTACATCTCAATGGTACTCATTACCAAAAGCATACAAGATGTTGTTTCCTTGTACAAACAACATTGTTGAGTACAAAGCTCTCATCAACAGTATAAAGATCGGCCTTGAGTGGTGCGTGGATGAACTAAATGTTCTTGGAGATTCCCAGTTGGTCATTAATCAGGTTAACGATATCTATGAGACAAGGGATGAAAATTTGGTACCTTATAAATGATTGGTTGATTATCTTAAATAGTATTTTACTCATATCACATTTCAACAGGTTCCAAGGGTAGATAACAAAGCGGCAGACACCATGGCTACTCTTGCTTCTATGTTGCAAATGCCTGAAAATGATTTTAGACTAGAATTCCTAGTGGAGACATTATGCTACATATCCTATGACTCGCCTGACTCCTAGATGATCTGTTCTAGCATAGGACATGACTCATCCCGCTACCATCACATATTCTCCTACCTACGTGACAAGATTATTCTAAACACTTACTCCTGGAATGAGAAGTGCCACCTAATCCATAGTGCTTCATGGTTCGTCATCATTGCTAATGACTTGTATAGATGTGGTTTAGATAGTACCCTCCTTAGGTGTTTAGAACCTGATGAATCCAAATAAGTGTTAGTAGAGGTGCATGAAGGCATCTATGGGTCACACTCTAACGACCTGACATTGGCCCGAAAATTTATTAGAGCTAGTTACTATTGGCCAGTTATGGAAAAAGAAGCAACGCAATTTGCTAAGTCCTGCAAACAATGTCAATTACATGGAAACCTAATTCATGCTCCAGCCAAGGAGCTGATTCCATTCATTACTTTCTGGCCATTTCAGTAATGGGCTTTTGATTTAGTGGGTCAGATCTACCCCTCGTCCTCCAATGGACATAAGTTTATCATTACAGCTATGGATTATTTTACTAAGTGGGTGGAGGCAGTCCCTCTCACCATTGCTAGTGGAAAAATAGTAGCAATGTTTATTCTCAATTACATCATTTGCAGGCATGGTGTACCCTCAGTGATTATCACAGATAATGGGGGACAATTTAATAACAAGGATTTGACAGAGATCTACTCTACATTTAAAATTACTCAACACTAGTCTTCCATCTATTATCCTCAGGGTAATGGACAAGTGGAAGCTTCCAATAAAACAATCCTTACTATCCTGCATCGCACAATACATAAGTCTGGATGAGATTGGCATCTCTAGATCAATCCATCTCTTTGGGCATACAGGACAAGTATAAGAATACCAATAAGGGCTACACCCTATGCATTGGTTTATGGAGCAGATGTTGTGCTACCTATTGAGGTTGAGATTCCTTCTTTGCGAGTCTCTCTGAAGGGCCTCATTACTGATGAAGATATTAGAATATCTCAGCTACAAGAGCTAGAATTACTTGATGAACATCACCAAGTGGCATTCGATCACTTGAGAGCATACCAAAAGAGGATGTCCACAAGCTATAACAAAAAGGTTAGACCAAGGGACTTCCAAGAAAGTGACCTCATTTTGAGGGAGAACCCTAAGAATCAACAACATCGGGTCCAGAAAGGCAAGTTTGAACCTAATTGGCTCGGTTCATATTTTGTTACTGCAGTGTTTGGGTCTGGTACCTATCAACTCTCTACTACTGAAGGAGAACAACTCAAAGAGCCCATCAATGCTCTTCATCTGAAGCGGTTCTATAGCTGAGACATCTTCAATATGCTCATGTATATACTAAAATCTCTAAAAAATTCTAAAAATCTAAAAAAGTCCTTAAAAAATGATCATCTTAGTGAAAACCTAGTGATAGGCGCTTTTATGTATCTCCAAAAAAATTATATATTGAAAAAATACAAAAAAATTAAAAAATTGAAAAATACAAAAAAATGAGAAAAAGAGAAAAGATACCATTGATGAAAACCTGACAAGCAGGCGTCATGGTAGAAAAAAAAAGAATTTTTTCCAAGAAGGTGAAAACCTGGTAAACATGTGCCTCTTGTTCCACAATGCTATATCTATTGCAGCACCACTTGGCTTGACACATTTTCTTTCCTACATTGCTGCTTTCCTACTTTCCTGCTTACATTTGCTTTCAGTTCCCATCAAGACACCAACTCACATGGATTGAAACTAGTCATACTCTCAGAACAACCCTCCTAATCTTGGGGGCACTTTCCTATTATCTTTTAAGGATCTTCTTCACATCAGTCACCAGTGGTTCTCACTGCGTCTGCCTACTGATGTATAGCTTATACTATGATCACTTCATTTGAGCATCTCTCTTGCATCAGTCACTAGTGGTTCTCACTGCATCTTCCTACTATTGCTATTCTATCGAGACTGCTCACATTTGTTATAGTTGGAGTTATACTCACACACTCTATCTATCAATACTCGGTCTTGTCGATTCTATGCTTTAGTTTGTACATATCTTTTGGTCACTTTTGTGACACTCTGGTCCCTTTGCGGACCCTCTTGACTTGTCATTGAATCAGCGCAATACGCGTGGGGGCACTCACATCTCATTTTTCCTCGCAACATACATCAAGTCAGTCATCATTAATTGGGGGCATGGGCTCCCCATTTGATCACATCTTTGGTTTACACCCAAGTTAGTAATCTTTTCATTTCTCAAGGACAACTCGCTACTGACAAAAACTAGTGTTTTTCAACAGCACCATAAACAATGTTTTTTAACACTATCTTTGGACACATATATGTTTTTTAACACACCCCAGATATCTCAAAATTAAACATCTATTGATCACAATCAAACACAATGCACGCACAAGCACAACGGTGTTTTTTAACACCTCATATACATCCACATTCGCACACTTTGAAACATGCTGAGCTATGATTGAATATTTCTTTGTATGCTATCTATTTTTATGGATTTCATTGATATTTTCTTTGTCTAATGCATGTTGGTATAGTCCTGATGATCCGGTAATGTAAAATAAATAGGGTGTATGTGATAAGAGCTCCCACAATAAGGTGGAACAACCTCACATCCCTTGATCTTGTTTATTTGTACACCATGGTGAGGTCGGTACTATCTCCTTGTGTGTTATTGCTCTGTTTGTTATTGTTTTGTTTGTTATTGATCTGTTTGTTTACGCATGATCATACTCATGGTTATCTTGGCTTTGAATGCCTTGATACTGGTGTAATCTTGCAACATTAATTGGAAATAATGTTTAGGTCATCTTGGCTTTTGTGCTCTGGTGCTTATGTCCGTTTCCTACATTTCATCCGATGAAGAGTCATATTCATATCCTTATGGTTGCATTGTGGCACTAGTAAGGGTTGTATCAACTTTGATGTTCCAAAAAAATGGTCAATGATGATAAATATGTGATGGGTCTCACAACCATGTCCTTCAATTGCACTTTCATATATCATCTAGCATAGAATTGCATTTTCATATTGCATCTAGCATAGGATTGCATTTTCATTCTATACTTGCATTGTGGCAGCAATTCAGTGTTCTCTTCTTTGCATTCTCCTGGGTTCATACATAGGGGAGTTCTTCTTTAGAGTCTTGGTTTCATCATGACTGACCAAGTTTTTAATCCTTGCTCTTTATTTTCAGCTATATGCTCAACCCATTTTCGGGATCAAAATTGAAATCTGACACTTCTATATAGCTCAAAATCACATTTTAAATTTTTTGGGACCGACATGATCAGACACTTGTGCAGTCGACTTTCTGACGTCGCTTTCTTGTCAGAATCTTATCATATCATTATTTTCTAAATTCTTTGACTTTTTTCCTCAAAATTAAACTCTAGTCAACCCTAGTCAACTCAAGCCTAGTCAACTCTAGTCAAACTTGGTCAAACCAGACCTCAAAATCACTCAAAATGGATTTTGACTCTTCTGAATTGTTTCGTAATTTGTTCTGAGTTCTTCTTGATCTCCGACTCAACATCTATCTACAATTTTTTTCTCTCCATCATAAATATGGTGTGTCATCTTTCTATTTCACTCCTGAGGGGGCAGGATGATTACATCATTAAATCTATTTCAATCAATCTGATCTGATTTTCAAAAGTCCTCATTGCTAGGGGCATCTCATCACTTGGGGCATGTTCTATTTTTGTACCTCATGGTCAAAAATGGATACTCCACAATCAATAAGGGCATCTTTGTTCCTTACATCTTGTCATCTTTCGAGACAGGTATCGAGGCAATCTAACCCTAACTCCTGAAGGTTAAGCCTCATTTTGGGGATAACCTTGTGAAAGATATATATCCATCTTTTGGGACAGGTATCAGGGAAATCTAACCCTGAATCCTAAAGGTTAATCCTCATTCTGGGGATAACCTTTTGAAAGATTTCAATCTGACCAGTGTTTGGGCAATCTAACCTAGATATTGGAGGACTAAGCTTCATTCTGGAGATAGTCCTAAAACCTCTATTTCACTATCTTTTGGGACAGGTATCAGGGCAATCTAACCCTGACTCCTGAAGGTTAAGCCTCGTTTTGGGGATAACCTTGTGAAATATATTTATCCATCTTTTGGGACAGGTATCGGGGCAATCTAACCCTGACTCCTGAAGGTTAAGCCTTGTTTTGGGGATAACCTTGTGAAAGATGTCAATTTGACCAATGTCTGGGTGATCTAACCTAGATATTAGGGGGACTAAGCTTCATTTTGGAGATAGTCCTAAAACCTTTATTTACTATCTTTTGGGACAAGTATCGGGGCAATCTAACCCTAACTCTTGAAGGTTGAGCCTCGTTCTGGGGACAGTCTTGTGAAAGATATCTATTTGACCGACGTCTTGGCAACATAACCTAGACTTCAGAGAGTCAAGCTCTATTCTAGAGATGGCTCTGAAATCTTTGCATCATCAATTTTCAAATTTGTTCTTCTGTTCTTCAAGCATCAGACTATTCTTTGAATCAATGCATTGCTCACACATCAATTCAAAGAGGGGAAAAATGTAATACCCTAAAATTGGCATCTTGCAACTCTAACCAATTTTGCTACATTTGTCATTCTTCTGTATCATCAAAGTCCTATTTTACTAGGCAATTCTGAGCTTTAACTGACTCTACTCGACCTGAGTGTCAAATGTAGAAAATCCTAAATCTAAATTAATCATACATCATATTTAATTCCTAGATACCTATTTGGCTAAACAAACCTTATGATCAAATTAATTTAATAATAAATTCCTAGCACTTGAATTAAATTAAATTCACCCTCTTTAGCTGAGACACATGAAAAAGGAATTAAATGATATTTAATTATTAAATAAATATCCTCATTTTCAATAATTGAATTTAATTATTCAAATAATTGAGAAAAAGCAATTATGAGGTCATATTTATTTAATTAATTGAATATTCTATCAAAAATCTTTCTTTTATTCAGAAATGGAAACTTTGAATTAATTGTGCTTTAAAGAGAAATAAAACAATTAAATTCGAATAAAACAGTATTAAATCAAAGAAAGAAAACAGTTAAAGCAGGAAGAAAACAATTTATTGAATTATTTTCAATAAAGCTTTCTAATTCTAAACTGGCTTTTCTATCTGTTTTATTTCAAAGAGGAAAGTTTCTATTCTGATCATCTCTGAGTCTATTAAAGAACTCCCATTCTTCATTCAGAACCCCCTGAATTTCTGAAGAAAATATGCATTGTTAGAATACTGAATTATTGTCATAGCTTCATATAGAATAATATCATTTTTGCAATAGAATAGCTTCAATTTCTAGAATAATTACATTGATCATCATGTCTTAGATTATCCCATATCTCTCATTTCTTAGCATAATATTACATTGTATTGCATCCATCATGATAAATCCTTCGTTCCTAGATTGGTCCATGGTTGTGAGACTCTCATTTTGAGAGCAATTTAAAAAACCCCGTTTGGATAGAAGGCAATAGGTTGAATCATGTAGGTAGACAAGATGAATAATCTCATATTCAATCTTGTGTGTACCTGGTGAAGAAGGACTATGTTGAAGTGTATGGTGAATTAACAAGGCCAAATTTACCACATACATTTCTAGCACCCACCGTGGGGAAGGTACATTTGTGTTCTAGCCTCAGTTCATTTCATATTTTTCATTTTTTTGCATTTTGTCCATACTTCCGTATAGGTTCTGTTTTAAATTCGTGCGAACTTTCTGTACGTCTCGCGTGAACTTTCTAGTTCTTCACATGGCACACATAACTTCTTCACGTGATCTATCATACTTTATCACGCAAAATTACAGACCATAGCTTTCATTTTGATATTTTATTATCTCGGTTTTCTAACCACCTGTTGTTTTCTGACAACTGTGTTTCCCTGATTTTATCTTTTGAAACAGCTTGACAGTGGTTTGCAAGACGCTGAGATAAAGAGAAAGCCATCATAAACTTCTGACATATTTGTTGTAGGATGCTAAAATGAAGAAAGGCATTACAAACTACTAATGGGTTTTATTGCAAGATGTTTGTCGAAGACCTTACATATTTTCACAACTTCTTATGTCTATTTTTTAGTAGTTAAAACACACTTTGATTGGTGCTTAAAATGAATCACTGTCTTGCATGATTGAAGTGTTTTTTAGATTGTAATCCTAAGAACTACATGAATGTATCCTCTCCCCTCACCTTTATGGATCTTGGGTGTAAGATAAATTCATGTGATTCTTCTAGAGTTGCTACCTCCCGAGAGCTTTAGCAGAGCCAGTGAGAGTGGATGCCCAACTGGTAACAGGCTAAAGCCAAGCCCTTCCAAACCGGTATATAAAAAATGCTATTGTGATTAGTGTCACAATAGACAGGTGTGAATTCATTGTGGAAACCAAAATCTCCTCCTGTACCCTAGTGGTGCATTAAATTCCTGACATTGTTAAGGTTAAAGCCTTGCTTTGAATGGATTGGGAGAGCCCCCTTTATTGGGAAAATAATTTGATCACAACCACCTGAACAGATGACCGTACTACAAATTGTTGTTCTAGTTTTCCAAAAACCCTCTATGTGTTGGCACAGAAGGTTAGAGACCGACTAAAAGGCCCCACATTTTTACTACTTTTAGTAGAGATAACAACCCTTTGGGAAGCAATTCCTTTGGGGTCCAAAGATTGGTATGCCTAAGAAGTGATTGCATATGTAAGGAGGAGCTTGTGCTTCCAAGATTCTATGTTATCTGCTAAGAGTAAGCATAGCTAAACTTCAGTTCAAGTGGGGATTCAACAGATATTGTCCTGGCTATCCTAGGGTTGTGATGTTCTTGTTTTGGTACTATAAAAATTTTGTTTAATGTGTTTTGCGTGGGTGTATCATTTGAACAATCAAAACTATCGCCAAAACACACAAACTGTCAATCTTGAACATGTCCAAAACAATCTATAACTTGAACTATCTATCAAAAAACAACATGATTTCATCTTGGAAAACACAAACTAGTCTTAATAGTCTGATTCTGCAAACATACTTTTTTTCTACATTTGCATAGTTTCACGTGAAATTTCCCAATCTTCGCTCGAGTTGGTGATAATCTTCACGCGATACGTATTACACTATCATACAACATTTGGAAATAGTGCCACTTTTCTATGAGTCATTATTCTATCCTCTGGTGTCATTCTTCGAGTGAAGATAGCATTTCTTTGCGTGGCTCGGTGAGAAACTTCACGCGACAGAGAATTTCTTCGTGCGAAACTGTAGTCTTTTGTCCAAAATAGCGAGTTAAAATATGTCATTTAGTTGTACTTCTGTCAAATCTGGTATCTGATATAGGTCTATTTTTTTTCCCTTCATCTTCACATAGTTTGAAACTTGGTTTCTTAAGTTGAGAACTACGTGATTCTTGCTTAAACTGGTCTTGTCTCATGTCCTTTTGATTTATTTCATCTGTGTCATCATGCCCTGTGTCACAATAGTCATCTCTTGGATTGTTTTAGCCTCATCTTAGATGATTTACACCAAGGATATTTCACCTTTTGGCACGTTTTGTGCAATCTTTGAGACAGTTTCATGTTTGGTCCTAGTTCACATTCCTTGTTCAAAACTTTGTCTATGACTGTCACAACTTGAATTGGAAAAACATTTCCTTCAATCAATCAAGATGAATCTATACTTTCCACACCATTACTAGCTACATCTAGTGAGGAATCATCTTGATCTCCTTCCCTGATATGATGACCTTACACTAAAAGGTCATTTCATGTGGATCTTAGTAGGGTTCAAAATCCTTTGTTCCTAGAAGACCCAAATTCAGCGAACACTCAATCTTTTCATACCAAGTATTTACACCTTGAATCCTTGCATTTTGGCAAGATGGTAGATCATAACCATTCAGGTGGTGAGGTTAGCAGAAATGACCTCTTTAGAAATTGGGGTAAGTCCCATTCTGAAGACCCCCCTAACAATGTAGAAGTTGAAATCACTCAAGAAGATATTACACACGCTTGTGCTAACAAAGAATTCTATAAAATGATGGGAATTCTACTAGTTGAGGAAAAAGAAAAATACATTCTTGAACTAGCCAATCAAGGGGCTAAGTTACCTTCTAGTTATGCTTTAGACACACTTGTTGAGAAAGAGGAAGAAACTAAAAATTCCCACTTGCGCAAAGAAATGCAAACTATGCGAGAGAAACTCTCTCAACTTTTGAAAGAGAAAGACAAACTTGTGACACAATTCACGTTGGAAAGCATCTATCCTTTCCCATTTGATAAAGATCTTCACATGCCTCCTTTTCCCAAAGGAGTTGAACTTCTTAAATATGACAAATACTTGGGTACATCTTACCCTCAAGACCATTTGAGAGAGTTTGATGCTCTCTCCATGGAATTCATGCATGACAAAACCTATCTTATGCATCTTTTCCCACATATTTTGGGAGGATCAGCTATGGAATGGTTCTCTAGACTACCAAATGGCATCAAGACTTTTGACGAAATTGCCAATTTATTTCTACAACATTATTCTCACAACATCCAACATCCGGTTCATATTCGACATCTTTGTAACTTGAAACGAAATAATTGGGAATCCTTCTTGGCATTTCTCCAAAGATGGAGACAACTCTACACATGATATTCTCACAAGATACCTGAATAAGAAAATTTGGACATCTTTCTCGATAATCTTCTCCCCAACTTTGGGTATCAAGTATAGCTACAAGGTCCTCTAACCTTTGATGACATGATTAAACAAGCTGTAAGAATTGAGACATTTATGATCAAGAAAGTAGAATTGACCTTACAGAAGGAAAATAAACAAGGGTCTTCTTCCTCAAGAAAAGATAAATCCAAATGAAAACATGACTAGGATCATCATTTTCCATATGATACTCAATGGGTTGAGAAGATGACAAAGGTTTGGTTGACTCAATAATTTTTGTGGTATGAGATGGAAAAGGATTAGTATAAATTTGCAATTTTTTGTTAGAAGGTGCTATAGATTTGTTTACTTGATCATTGATACATTCAAAAAATATAGCATTGGAATAAATAAGGTCTTGTATCTCATATTTCAGATGGAAAAAATTTCAATTTTGTTTCCAGGCTGACAATGGTATTGGAAAAAGGCTTTTTGGTCAAAGGACTTTGGAAAAGGTTTGGAAGGATCAATACGTTTTATACGAGGAAGGGTTAAAATTTTAGCATTAATCAACTTCAACATCACACTATATAAAGCTTTAGATAGTTGTGTAAAATTATGAGATGGTTTAAAGTAAGATGAGAAGGGAGCCACACCTTTAGATGTTGCTACCACCTGTTTGTCAACATTATTGGATGTGTTGATTTTCATAAAGTTCTTTCATTTCTAAAATTTATTGAAATTGTTGGAGGTGACATCACTCTTATAAATAAGAGCCATTTTAGTGTTACTCACAAATTGACTCACTTGAATTTGATAATTATGAAGCACTGCACAAAGTTGAGTAAAGGAAGAGAATTTAGAAAGAATCTTATCTCTAATGTCTTTTTGTAAATTAGAAATACAAATGTGTTGAACATCATTATGAGGCACAAGATAAGAAATATTACCATGTAAATTCTTAAATATACCAATAAAATTAGTCACTTTTTCAAAAACACCTTGTTTACAATGCATTCAATTAGTTAAGGAGATTTGAGCACCAATGTTATTTTGAAATGGTTGGATAAAAGCATTATAAAGACTTTGGAAAGAATCAATGAAATAAGGGGGTAATGAAAAAAACCATTGTATGACCTTATCTCAAAAGGTCCTAGTGAACAAATTTGTCATAAACCTTCGATCGGGAGAGAAATCACTACAAAATGATCAAAGGATCACCCTTTCTATTATAAGTCTCAAGATGAGGAATATTGATGTCATATGGGATAATTACATGGATGATGTCTAAAGACAAAGGACTAGCAATGTCACATATAGGAATGTTGAATTTGGGTTGCATCAAGGAAGATTTTTTTTGTTGCAAAGAAGACACAATTTGAGCTATATTGTTGATGGTTGGATCACTAGAATGAAGTGTAGGAAGAGATGTGTTCGACATGTTTGGCATATTGTTGGACAATGCAGTGATAGTGGGATATGAAAAGGGCACATTATGATAAGTAGGAATGGTTGTAGGAAATAAAACACTTGGAATACTTGAAGGAAAAAGAGGAGCATTAGGATTAGGAAGGATCACATGAATAGGATTGGAAGGTTGAAAGGAAGTTGTGATGATAGGTGGAGCATAAATAGAAATGGAGGGATTTGAAGTAGGAATAGGATTGGAAATTTCAACACTACCATGAGGTTGAGTGGATCCTATCTCTTGAGAAGCTTCTTGAATGGGCTTAACATTGTTATGAAAAATTTAGGATAAGGAATGAAGGAAATCAATACCATGTTCATCATTTTGGATATATATTTCTTTAAACCACCAATCAAGACTAAATATTGAAGATTAGAATATTCTTGACTTAACCAATGTTCAATTTTTTCCATGCTTGTGGAGAGCTTTTGATTTTTCCCATGATAAACTCTTAAGGATTCCTCTTCATCATGAGAAGAGTAGGAAGAATTATTCAAGAGATGGGGTAAGTTCATGGTTATGAATATTTATCTCAACAAGATTAGGAAATGGAGAAGACTTAGGATTAAAGGAACCCATATGTCTATGACTTGTCCTAACCATAATAATATATGAAGGAATCTAATTAACAATACTCATGCAAGAAAAGAATGAAAGGGAAATACAAAACATGTTTGATTAAAAATAGGAGATCTAATGCAAGAAATGAATGAAAGGGAAATGCAAAACATGTTTGATTAAAACTAGGAATTCTAATGTTATGTAAAACACAATATTAATGTAGATACAACCAAATTTTAGGATTAAAAGAAATAATGTGTTGTTTCATTAAGGAGATATCCAAATGCATAAATTGTAAACACATACAAACAAGAAATATATATCAAAGGCATAAATAATTCACACAAAATGAGCATCCGACAAGAAAATCAAAATAAGGTATCATGCATCAGTTTCACCAAAATGTATAGGAGGTGAACACAAGCTTATAATGTAAAGATAATCTAACTATAAAATCAAAATATAATATACATGTGAAAGTGTTGGGTTCACCACAATGTATAGTAGGTGAACAAAAGCATATAATTTAAAGATCATCCAACTATCAAATCAAAAGATAATATGTATGAAAGCATCAAGATCACCAAAATGTATAGGGGAAAATGGTGAGCAATGCTAAGGTAAAGATCACTTACCAAATTCCTTTTTTGTGTGTTGTATTTTTTTGTTTTGAGGGGAGACCTATACATTGGGAAATAGATAAACCTAGCCTCTTTATATCAAAGTTTGATTAGCACAACACAAGATGAAGGGTGCAAATGCAAAACCTAGATGCAAAGGGAGGAGGATAAGACCTATTTCTTATATTAAGGAATTAATGAATTTTACTAACTGATTAATGAACAAGTACAAATTTTAAAAATAACTAAAATGACTGATGCAATGAAAAATCTGAAAGTAAATGCAAGATTGGATAAGGGTTTGTGCACCTTGAAATGAAGTAGGAGGTTATATTCCTTAAAACTACAATTTGGAGTCACAAAGATGTCACAGACTGAAACCATTCTTGATCTAGGACCCTAGAACCTGTAACTTTTAACTATGAAAATTTGAGGCCTCTAGGATCAAGTTGAGTTTTTAGGTACAAGTTGAGATTCGAATACACCCCTCTATTTTTATTTTGTACTTTCCAATTTTAATCTCTGAGATAACCCCAAAAATGCTCGAATTCAGTTCTGTATATCCTAGAAATTGTTCCTGCACACAAAATAAAGGAAATTGTTTATGGAAAGGGGCTTGCCTTAGTCAAGCCTCACTTTAGGAATTAACCTTGAAATTTATATATAAATGCAAATCTGACAGTGAAAGGAAGGTAATTTTTTTATTCACCTTGTGTAAATCTCTCATGAACATATCCTCACCAATGTATGACATCCATAATAACTATCTTTAGACCATGAATGTAGTTATGCCACTTGAAGATGAATGAAACAAACCTCCTTATGCCACATGAGAAGCTCTCTACTTGGCCATCATTGGAGAGAAATATTGCATCAAAGGAAGGAGATTAACTTTCTTCAATGGATCTAGGAAGAAGACTTGGAGACCTTAGATGGATGCCTTACCTTCACCACTTGAACGCTTCAATGCTTGAATACTCATGCTTGCATAATATTGGTACAATGTATGTATATCTATGTGTATCATTGGAAAATGGAAGCACTTCCATTTAGGACTGGTTTAGCCCTCTGAGTAAGTGGTTTAGGGTCATGTCAAATGCCTTGAATGAGTCTTTGACTTTGATCTAGTTTTTTCACTATCCTGCCCTATTTTCCACTTCTTTCCTACCTATTTCTAGTATCCTACATTGAGATTTTTAGGTTCTTGACCTCAGGGTCAAGGTTGACCTTCTAGTTCAAGGTAAACCATGACCTTGACCTAGGTCAAGGTTGACCTCAATGCTGACCTAGGTCAGGTCGACCTCGACCCTGACCCTGGGTCTAAATTTCAAATTTCAAAGATTTCTGGATGTCAGGGTTTTGGAGGAATTATTTACCACTTCTAGGTCAACTATTTTGGGCTCTGAAGTGGGGACTCTTAAAAAAATATATTTAATATAGGTCCATTTCTAGGGGTATGAGCCTAATTAGAATTTATTTATCACTAGAAGTTTGTGCCCTAGTCTAGTATATAAGGAAGCCTTCTCCTCTCAAATTCTATGATCTACACATAATCTATGGAAGCAATCGTCTACTTTTGAGCATTCAAGCATTCAAGCATTCAATTAATTAAGGAGATCAATTACTAGCCATTGAGGGATTCAAGCACTATGGAGCCCTCTTATTGAAGATTTCTCCATCCATATCCATTCAAGTTTCTTCCTATCCTAAGATCCATTCAATATTGGTGTTGAAGATCTAAAGGAAATTTATTTGAGACATCCTTCATCCTATATTCTACATCCATTTGGAGTATCCATACTTGTGGATTCAAGGATTTGAATCCTCCACAAAAGTTTCAACATAAGCAAGGTGAATTGTTCTATTTACTTTATTTATTACTACAATTTCAATTCTATTTCAAGGTTAATTCCAAAACTAGGATTTGACCAAGGCAAAAACCCCATCCAAACAATAAAAAGCCTTTTTTTAATTTCTTGTATAGGTACAAAACGACAAATTATAAAACATATTCATATACCCTTTTCAGCAAAGTTTTGGGATCCACGAACAAAAATTTTGTCAGAGCAGTGTAGGTCAAGGTTGACATAAATGGGTACAAGTGTTCCCCCATATTTGGTTCAAGGTTGACCTTGCTCAGAAAAGAAAATAATTTCTGGGTTTTCTCTGTCTCTATGTTTCTAGGCTAGGGCAGGTTGCAAAATTTCTAGAAACTCTATACAGACACCAAAAAATAACAATTTTGATATTTGATATACTTTGAGGTTAGTATTGGTTTTCAATTCATTTCAATTAATATTTTAATCATTTTAGACGTATTACACACTCTCCTCCAAAATGGAATGTAAGGTTTTCCTCCTTATTTCTAATCGATTGATTCATTTGTGCATTGACCATTTTCTTGTGGTTAATCAATTTGGTTCTTTCCTTTGTGAATTTGGGGCTAAGGGGAGAATCTTACCTTCCCCAAATTTTCATATGTAAAGGATATTATTTAGATGTGAAATTCTCTTGTACCCATTTCATCTTAAATAAAATATTTACCTCTTTACATTTTGGTGAACCCGCTTACGACAACTCTTTGTTTTGTGGTGTTAGATTTACATTTCATGTTAGATCTTGCATGCATATTAGATTATCATTATTTTATGTTCTTGCATTTACATTTCAAAAGTTAAAAAAATTATATAAAGAAAAAATACAACAATATTTATTTTTTCATGCCTTGTGTTTTCCTAATTTAGTTCATTTGCATTAGATTGGTGTATAAGTTTTACTACCTCTAGTCCTACTTATAATATCCTGGTTAAAATAAGTCACAGACTTATGGGTTCCTTTGCTCCTAATTCTTCCTCTCCTTTCCTTAGGATCTTGGATGACAATTTTATCACTTATGATTCCAATCCTTCTACGGAGCATAACTCTTCTCATTCATCTCATGACGAGGATGATTCTTTAAGAGTTCCTTCGGAACAAGTCCAAAATTTTTTAACTAAACTTGATAAAATGGGAAATTATCTTATTTAAGAAAACCATAATCAAGATTATATTCAAGGTATAGAGGTCCTTAAGAAATTCCTTTGTGATAGTGATCAAAGTGTTAATCTCTTGCGTGGTATCACTCACCTTGTGCATTTAAATGTCAAACCTTTAGCTCAAGAAGCTCAAGATCTAGGACTCACTCCTCCTATAACTAGTGTGGAACCTTCCTTTGTTCCTTTACCTAGAATAACTACTTACACTCCTCCTTTAGTGATTACATCTCTTCTATATTCCAATCCTCCAGCTTTGAATCTTCCACTTATAACTCTTTTTGTGAGTGTTCCACCGGTGTCTCTACCTAACTCAGAGACTTCTTACCATAGTGTTCCTTTTACCTATCCCAACCCTCTTCCAACTGTGGTTCTAAGTGTTGCACCAGTTGTGTCTTCCATTCCTACCACTTCATACACTTTTCCTAGTGTTCCTAATGTTTTTTTATGCCTCCTATTTCTTTTAATGATTCCCCAATCATTAGTCTAGCTCAAACTATGTCCTCTTTACAACAACAACTTGCGTCCTTAACTCAATCCAAGTTTAGTATTCCTACATGTGACATCGGTAGTTCTTTATCCCTAGACATTTTCTATGCTCATGTCCCTCAACAAGACAACATGCCTTGTCTTGAGAATTACAATGGTAAGGGTGATCCCGTCACTCATGTTAAAATATTTCAAATCCTTTGTAGTTACTATGCTCATGAGCATAGGATTTTAGCCAAGTTGTTTGCTAGAAAGTTTTGTGATAAGGCCTTGCAATGGTATTGTTCCTTGCCTCCTTATTCTATTGATTATTTTCCAAAAATTTCTAATTCCTTTATCCAACAGTTCCAAAATAACATTGGTCCGCAAGTGTCCTTAACTGATTTGATGCATTGTAAACAAAATACTAAAGAATAATTTACTAAATTTATTGGTAGATTTAAGAAATTGTATACTCAAATTTCTTATCATATTCCTGATATTAATATTCAGTATATGTTTATTTCAAATTTGCAAAAGGATATTAGAGATAAGATTCTTCTTACTGAATTTACCTCTTTTCAACAACTTTGTGGAGCGCATCATCATTATCAATTACAAGTGGGTCAATTTGAGAGAAACACTCCAATGGCTCCTATTCCAGTTGATAAGAGTGATGCTGCTCCTAATCCCAAAAAGTTGCAGAAACATAACAACTATGTCAAGATAAATAAGCAAGCAAGTATAGTTGTTGATCAATTTGTTGTTGCATCCAACAATGTCACTTCCACATCCTCTTCTTTTCATCTGAATCATATGTTTACTCCTCTTTCTGATACTAATACCATTTTTTAGCCCTCTTCTGTGGACATTGGTTATGATTTAAAGATGGATGATCTCAATCATATTGTTAACCATGTGGAGCATGTTGTTTTGTCTCAACCTTTATCTCTACCCTAGCCTCAATCTCAACCTCTTGTTCAAGTTCCTCTACCTCAACCTCAACTTCAAGTTCCACCTCAACCTAAGTATAAATTGAAACCTCAACCTAAACCTTGAAAAGAACCTAAGAATAAAAGACCTAGGGAACTCTTGATCACCTTTGATGATTCTGAGACTATTAAAGCTCCTGATGGTCCCCTCTACATTTATTCTAGGATTTCTAAGATGCCTATGCGTGGTTGTCTTGTTGATCCTACATCCTTAGTCATTGTCATTATTGAAGAAAACCTTTTTTACAAAGAACTTACATTGTGATTGTTATAATACATCTAATGTGTGGATCCAAACTTGTAACGGTTTTCTCTATCCATCATTTGGATCTATTAACTTTCTTGTTGAACTTTTTGGTAAAGTTGTGGACACTACCTTCATTGTTGTTCCTACTTCTGATCAGTTTCAAGTTAAGCTTAGTTTTCCTTGGTTGAGTGCCATGCATGTGGTTGCTTCTCCTATCCATAAGTGTATTAAGTTCATTCATGATGAAGAAGTGAAAACAATTAATCATAGTTTATATCAACCTTCTAGGCCTAGGGATTTTGCTACACTTGACTTGTTTTGGACTTCATTACCTAATTCATGTTCTTCTTGACCTGATAACCTTTTTCACTTATATCAAGCCTATAAACATCACAAGATTGTTGAGTTAAGCATGCCTTAGATGGATCTTAACTGTGGTCTTTTTCCTATGCCTTCCATACCTCCTTTATCCATTTCTTATAGTTCTATTAATCAAGATCCTAGTTTTTCTTTTGAGCCTACTGAGAATCCTACTAATCCTCCTATAGAACCCGTGAAGGAACCACTTGTTGTTCCTCCTAGTTCTCAACATATTTCAAACAAGACAAAATGTAACTGATCTGCCAATGAACATCGTAAGAAGCGTCAAGCTGAAGCTAAGGCCCATGCCTTTGCTCTTCAAATCTCTTTACCTTCTTTTGACCAGCCTATTCTTGATGTGTTGGAAGAAGTTAATGTTAATATTAATATTAAGATGAATGATTATGATGATTCTATTCGTATCTTAGGTTCTATTTCGATTAATCTTGATGAAGAAGATACTCTTGATGATCCTATTGATGCTAATGATGAATAGGAAACTATTGATATTGATACTGATTTGCCTAATATGCTTTCAACACAATTGATAATTACACCTAGTATCGAACATCATGATTCTCAAGAGGATCCTTGTTTGGAACTAGCTATTATTCCTACTATGTTGGATATAGTCCCTCTTGTGAGTTTCCCACCTTCCCTAAATGATATAGACCGAGATGGGGAGAGTAGGTGATGCGCTTGATTGGCTTGTCCTCCATGGTAGCCTCTTATGTGTTTTCCTGTTGTATTATGTTTCCCGTAATGTGTTTACTAAATGTTTTTTAGATTATTTTATACCACCCATGTTACTTTGTTGGTGCAAGGTGATAAAGGAATCAAACTTGTTGTACTATTTCTTTATATTTATCTTTATTCTTCTATATGTTGTTTTCATGTTATGTTGTACCTATGCTATTGTTCATAAATGTTTTCCTTGTGTAGTCTGCTTGGATTTGCGACATGGTAGCACTAATTCTTTTTGGTCTCCATGTTGTGGTCCAAAAAGACTCTTCTTCGTAACTCTTGCATTTTCTTTCCTCCATTGTGGTTGTACTTCTACTTTCTTTGGGTAATGATGTCAATTTATTTTCAATAATATTATATATATAATCTTATGATCATACTGACCCCACGGTAGGTAGATCACTTTTGTGTTCTCTATATATTTATGTGGTATTTCCCTTGATTTGTCTTTGCTTGGGGGAATCTCATAGTGGAAACATAATTAGTGGAGTTGTTTATGTTTCTGTTAAAGTCATTTCTCCTATTAAAGTGTTAGCAATGACTTTAACTTAGGGGCATACACTCTGCTCACTTTTTGCACACACGCACTTCCTAAATATTTTCAAAATTAAAAATGGTTTTTTCTCTTTAAGGATTATAGACTAAGTCTTAAAGCATGGATTTTTACCTTATAGGATCTCTTGATCCCTCTAGTTTCAATTTACAAATTTTTGATCCCTTAAGGTTAGAAGGTATCCTTAAGACTGGATCTCAATAGTTTTGGATTCTCTCTTTTGGAATAGAAAATTCCTGAGAGTGAATTCTTGATGGGTTGACTAGTGAGTAGCCACATTCACTAGGCAGTTCAACTCCATCTTTCATGTTGTATTGTTTCCTTGTGTGATTCATAATGGGACATAGGTTCTCATTGGGCGAGGTAATTAGACCCTCTCTTTCTCTCTTTCTTTGGCTGGTGATGTCTCTCTTATTGTAATCTTGGGGTTGGAAAAGAATTGAGTCCCTAGGGGCTTGAGGATTGCTTTGTCCCTTTTATTTCAATACAATTATCTTTTCTTTGTGATCTCCCTTACCAAGAGTTTTTATCAAGTAGATACTCTTTCTAAAGTGTGGGCTAAATGTATTGTTAGAAAATGGAAGCACTTCCATTTAGGATTGGTTTAGCCCTCCGAGTAAGTGGTTTGGGGTCATGTCAAATGCCTTGAATGGATCTTTGACTTGGATCTGGTTTTCCCTGTCCTGCCCTATTTTCCACTTCTTTCCTACCTATTTTTGGTATCCTGCTCTGAGATTTTGAGTTTCTTGACCTCAGGGTCAAGGTCAACATTTTGGATCAAGGTCAACCTCAAACCTGACCTAGTTCAAGGTTGATATCAACCCTGACCTAGGTCAGGGTTGACCTCAACCCTAACCCAGGGTCTAAATTTCAAATTTCAAAGATTTATGGATGTCAGGGTTTGGAAATAATTATTTCCTGCTTCTAGGTCAGCTGTTTCAAGCTCTGAAGTGGTGAATCTTAAAAAAGAGATATTTAATATAGGTCCATTTCTAGGGGTATGAGCCTAATTGGAATTTATTCTCATATGTCAGCCTCTCTAGAAGTTTGTGCCCTAGACTAGTATATAAGGAAGCCTTCTCCTCTCATTTTCTATGATCTACACATAATCTATGGAAGCGATCATCTACTTTCGAGCATTCAAGCATTCAAGTATTCAAGATTCAATTCATCAAGGATATCCATTAGTAGCCATTGAAGGATTCAAGTTCTATGGAGCCCTCTTGTTGAAGATTTCTCCATCCATATCCATTCAAGCTTCTTCCTATCCCAAGATCCATTCAAGATTAGTTTTGAAGATCTAAAGGCAATTGATTTGTGACATCCTACATCCTACATTCTACATCCATTTGGAGCATCCATACTTGTGTATTCAAGGATTAAAATTCTCCACAAAGGTTTTAACATAAGCAAGGGGAATTGTTCTATTTACATTGTTTATTACTGCAATTTCAATTCTATTTCAAGGTTAATTCCAAAAATAGGGTTTGACCAAGGTGAATCCCCCATTGAAACAACAAAAAACCCTTTTTTCTTGCAGTTATAGGTATAGAACAACAAATTATAGAGTAGATTCATATACCCTATTTAGAAAAATTTTGGGATCCGTGAACACAATTCCCATTGGAGCACTGCAGGTCAAGTTTGACATAAAGGGGTACAATTGTTCCCCCTTATTTGGGTCAAGGTTGACCTTGCTCAAAAAAGAAAATGGTTTCTGGGTTTTCTCCATTTCTGTGTTTCTAGGCCAGGGCAGGTTGTAAAATTTCTAGAAACTCAGTACATACACCATAAAATAGCAATTTCTAGATCTTCTATACTTTGAGGTTAGTATTTGTCTTCAATTTATTTCAATTAAGATTTTAATCATTTCATATCTATTACACACTCTACTCCAAAATAGAATGTAAGGTTTTCCTCTTTCTTCTTATTTCTAATTGATTGATACATTTGTGTATTGACCATTTCCTTTTGGTTAATCAATTTGGATCTTTCCTTTGTGAATTTGGTGCTAAGACAAGAATCTTACCTTCCCCAACTTTTCATATGTAAAGGATATTATTTAGATGTGCAAGTCTCTTGTACCCATTTCATCCTAAATAAATAATTTACCTCTTTACACTATGCTAATGTTCTTTATGTCTTGCAAAATGAGGGGATAGATCATCCTTTTATACTTATTTTGAGATTCAAATGCGGGCAGGGCGACACAAAAAAGAAATGTGAAAGACATAGCAAGAAGGGTTTAGACATTGGGCCCCGAGCCCAATCAAGACAAATTCATAGGGGGTGAAGTCAAAGTTTTAACTTACCCAAGGGGGTGCAGTCAAACTTTTAATATACCCCTAGGTAAAAATGCGTAGGATAGGGTGGAAACTGATCAAGATATGAAAAATGAGGCGGAAAAAAAAAAGACAAAACAAACATAACCGACAATTAGATCTTGAAATCACGAAAATAGGGTCATTAGGTCCTAAAAGACATCCAATTATGGGTGGTAAATTTCTAGGACTATACAAAAATAAATAAAATTAATTGAAAATACAAGTATCTAAACTTCTAATAATGTGTTAATTGAGCTCTTTTAATTAATTTAAGTTCAACTATTATTATCATTACCTAGTCCAATAGTCATGGATATATTTATCTAATAAAAATAATATTATTATTTAATACATGTAATTTATATGATTTTTAGAATTAAATATTATTTCATGAAATAACGACATTTATACTTTTATATACTAAAAAGAGAACAATACATTATTCACAATAAAGGGATGGGTCTTAGAAGTTATGCTTTAAAAGTTTGTGCGGTCAATCTTAATCAATAAAAAAAAATTATTAAAGGAAACTCTAACATCCAAGTCCAAACAACAAGAAACAATAAAATCAGATATACTATCAAAGGAGTCATAGTCATCTAGTTTACTTAATATATCAACAAGGATAGAAGCATCAACAATTTGTTTCTTTACTCTATTAAAAGCACCCACCGTTTCATGATTTTTATTTGTAGGTTGCTGAAATTGAACAAAAACAACATCGCTATGGATCTAGCTAATTTTAGGGAAGAAGGTTGATATCATCTACTAGTAACATGAATCTTGACTCATATCAAAATTAGTTTAAGCTATGTGACTTGGAATCATATGTTCTCCTAATAAATATTATCTATATTCAAGTTTGTGCCCATATAAAGAAAAAATATTGTAATAAAAGGAAAAATAAAATGATATTTAAAAACAACAAAAGAAACACTAACCTAGTGATCTAAAAGCACCTAAAAATAAACAACTTCAAATATAAATTTATTCATTCATTCTTAATTCATTTAAATGTGTTGGAAAACATCATACCTTCATATAAACCCCCCCCCCCCCTAAAAAGTAAATTTCAATGACACAATTAGTAACAATAATACTTGCAATTGTTTGGACTATTGTACAAAATACATGCCCAAATGTCCCATCTGTAATGATTGTGGATTATCTTCCATTTTGCAATGGCAATTGCTTTCTCCGTCCTTTAAATTAGTCAAGATGGGCAGCTTAATTTGGAAGTGAAAAAAATGGGACGAAGTTTTCTCAAATAAGGGCCATTTTCTTGTAAACCCAGTTGAAATGACCAAACCCTCAAATCTTAAATCAGTTCAAAGATGGATATTTTGGAAATAAGAGGGTAGGATGGGGTTTCATGGGTAGAGTTGGCAGAGAATTTTATTTCAGAAATTTTGTCTTTTGCAATTGTAAAGGACGTGTGCAGTTTGACCATTGTGTGTTCTTCTTCAAGATCTGTCGTTGATGCGGATTTGGTTTGGGAAAATATGACCACTCTACAATTCAGCCAAACCATTTCTAAAGAAATCTCTAATGTTCCCATCCCTTCAAAGAAACAACTCTAGTTCTCTTTTGTTATAGACCATGAGAAAAAGGTAGGGATAAAGAATTTATTATGTTTCTTCTATCTTGCACCATGAATTATAAATTTATTAAAATATATCTTTGTTGTTTTTATCATTTTTAACTTCAAGAACTACATTCTTAAGGATCAGTTGAAATGATTCTTTTAAACTGAATTTTCTTCACTAATGTTAATTATTTTATCATTTGGGTTATCATATTTGTAATATATGTTACACAAATTAATGTGAACAAGTTAGGGGTTATTATTATTTATAGTATAGTCTCCAGATTAGATGGTTTTGATAGTGACTCTATTTTTTCTTATACAAAATAAAGATGTAAATATTTCTTCAGACTGCATTTTCTTTTAAATACAATCAAAATATATTTAAGTTTTGCACCAGCTCTACCTAACAGTGGTATTAGAACCATGGGAAACATGAAGGGTATTGAAAGATGACAAAATATTTGGAGCAGGTTCTATAGATTAAATAAAATATAGAGCAATCCAAGTGAGTCGCAAATAGGCATTGAAGAATACAAAAAAATGATTATAAAGAAAAATTGTCATTGGAGTAGTATGTAAGTCTCTAAACCCTAAAGGTTGACTGCTGTATACATGAGTGCATATATAGTAGCACCATGATTTCTGCCCAACTATTTGAACACATCCTGTTAAGGTGTTAACCCTGCGTGTGGAGTTTATATAGTCTAGAGAGAAATTTTTTGAAAAAAGAAAATAAGTTGTGAAGAATACTCAACATTTTGTAGAAAGAGGTTTGATAATCTATTGTTTGAGAGTGATACACCATTGTTATGGCTGGCACCTAGAATTTGTTTACACTGTTTGAGTAATGATTGCATTCATCCCAAGATCATAAAGGCTAGTTAATCTAAGCTATTGGTAATAGGTTCTTTACCTGTTAGTAATTGGAATAGTTTACATCATTTACCAACATATTTGTGTAACACATGTATTCCTTCTAGTTTACTTATTATTTCCAAGGATTTTGAAACAAGATTAACTACACAATTATGATTATAATCCATGAAAGAATTGATTATTTATCACAACCCCAATGTTCAACAATAGTGTACACACACACGCACACATTTTTAACTAATTGTGTAAGTCAAAGCAAAGGGAATATTTATTGAAAAGTTAAAGAAAAAGAGATCATAAAGTGGGGGCTTAAAAGAAACTTCCACCTCAACCTTTACCTCTCAGTGTTTTGTTGGTAGATATAAATTTCTACCACCAATCGCATTAACTGTTGAGACTAGAGTCTTTCTCCAACCATGATCATTCTAGATAATTATTCACACGCATATTCTAGATTATTCTCCTACCGACATCTATATGGTTCATTCGGGAAGTGATGTGAAAAGTTCTGGAGTGTTGTAAGTCCTCTATAAATAGAGGCAGTTTGTAATTGATTCATGTGTAGCAATGAAAATGGATTGATTCTTAATATATCTATGTCTATTATTTAGCATATTTTTATGTGTGGATCCAATCCATCCACCCCTTCAGATTGGTATCAGAGCAGATGAAGATCTTTGGTGAGAAGAGTATTTGTAAGAGTTGAAATTGATTCATGGAGAAGTTCTAGAGTGGCAAGTGTCGTCAACTCAATGAATGATAAAAGTGAAAATTGTTTAGCTGCAGCAATCAAGCAACGAAGCACATAAGATGTGGAAGATAACTCCATTTCTATGAAAGGAGATTGAAGTATGGTACAAACAAATCATTGAACCTTCAAGAAGGTTGCATGGTTGTTGGTCAATAGTAAGTTTAAATCTGCATAAAATTGTTTAAAGACTATCTTTAATGTGTCCATTACTCTGAGAATTTCGTTGGCAATGAAAATATAATGTTGTGTTGATTTAACTAAAAGAGTGATTTTGGGAGTTTGGGATACAATACTAATCAGACTGAGAGTTAGAGATCTAATCCATATGTTTTAGTTTGTGAATTGTTTATTCTCACTTGCAAATTCATTGAGGACTGCTAAGTGTTTGACTAATGTGTTTTAGATACAAGAGATAAATCTGAAAATTACTTTCCTTCCAATTGTTGTCTCAAATGTTGTATTAGATGTATCCAGCTATTAAAGGGGAAATATTCTGCTGATTTTAAGAGGTGATTTTTTGGTCCAAATTTCCCTTCTTCTATTGTTCTGGAAGATTCTGCAAGTATCTTTCTGTGAACAACTGAGAGTTCTAGTGCACTAACTATTTAGTAAGTGTGTTGTGTTGGATTTTCACCTAGAAACTTTGAGTCATTGCAAAGAAAAGAAAGAAGATAGCAGTTCAAAAAAAAATTGATATAGAAGGTGACTGAGTTGTTAAGGTGAGTTTAATAATTTAAATTCAATGGGAAAAGCTGATAGAGTTAAGAAAGAGAATAAAAATAGTTTAGAAGAAGAATTAATGAAGGCAAAGAAAGAAAATACAAGTTTAATATGTGAAAAGGATATTTTGCAAAAGAAATTAACAAAATTAAGAAATGAAATGGGAATAGAAAAATCTAAAATTTTAAATCAAATTAATGTCTATATAGAGGCAATTGAAGAGCTAGAAAAAAATTTAAAGTTTGTGGAAGAAACACATAATTTAGAAGTGGAGGAATCATGCAAACTTGGAGAGAAAAATAAAGAATTAGAAGAAAAGTTAAAATTGTTTGATGAGATTAATAAAAAGAATGAGGAATTAGAAGAAAGCTTAAAATTGTTCAATGACATTGAGAAAAGAAATGAAGAATTAGTGGAGAAAATGAAGAAATTAGAAGAGGAGAATTATTTGTTAATGTGTGCTAAAAATGTGTCACACTTATATGAATCATTGTATACAAGATTGCTCAAGAATGAGATCTCAAATGATGACTCATAGCTCTCTATTCATGGAGTGCAAGGGTTTGTAATGGAGGCCGTTAGATTGACCTAGCTTGTGCCCATGCAAGTACACCATAAAATGAGAGATTTAAAGAGGAAAAGCATGAATGCTAGTCTCCATGATCATCAAGTATGCATGCAAATGAAAATGGAAGCTATTCTATATGATAACAATGCAAGAAAGGAAATTAATCTATATGATAACAATGCATGAAGGGAAATTAATCTATATGATAACATTGCATGATTATTCAATGAAAGGAAATACAAATGCAAGATTAATCTACGAAAGGAAACATGAATATAATCAAACATGCAAGTGAAAAATTAATCTAAATGGATTGTCATGGGGCATGAAAGAAGAAGACAAAAAGAGAGAAGTTGCAATATCCAAGCTCAAGTGCTCAAAATCTCCTCCAAAATTGCTCTCCAAACTTGCAGCATAACATTAGCAAAAAATCTTCACTCTAAAATGAGAAGGAGAGGTTTCCTTATAAAGAGAAATGGACGGTAGAGATTAAGAGGCAAAACTCAAAGGCTATGATTAAGAGGCAAAAGCCCACCACTTAGGATGATGTGTGAAGAAAAGGAAATTTATTTATTTTTATTTAATTTATGTCCTTTTTCAACAAAGAGCGATTTATGTGGGGGTTTTATTTAATTAAAAGAGGGATTTTCTTTTAATTAAATAAGATTATTTAATTTAATAAAAAGTTATATTTTAATTAAATGAGATAATATTATTTAATTAAGAGAGATTTTAATTAAATAAGATAAGATTATTTAATTAAAAAGGAATTTTAATTAAATAAGATAATTGATGAAATGTTCAAACCTTAAGAAATATTGAAATAATTGAATTAATTACAATTTGATCAAGGAAATTGATTTGAATTGAAACTATAGGAAAGCATTGATTCAGGAATTTGATAAATTGATAAATGGGGGTCCATAGTCTAGGTGACCATTTTAGGGTGCATCCCTCTTTGACTAATGTGTGATCTTTATGGGAACACATCAGGACACAGATAAGCCGATTGAAAAAGACAAGGTCAACACCCCTGTAAATAGGTAATTGACATGTCCAAGATAAGAATCGCAGGCAAGGTTGTCCCAAGTGGAGTAATTGATAGGTTTGATAAAGCTGAATAAAGGATTGAGGTTTGATAGGTACAACCCCCTTGTGATCGAAATCAAAATGAGATAGAGGAGAAACAAAAAAATTAATAAATTTTATCAAATCGAACTACGAATAAGGTTCTTGATGTAAGATGAAAGATATATAAGGATCACAAAACCAAGGTAGAGCAGCAAGCATGAAATATTATGCCCCAAGGTTGAATTAGAAGAAAATAAGTGGGGTGAAAGTGAATGGAAGATAAAAGTTTGGAAGAGGTGGAAAGAAATGTAGAAAATAAAGAGAATTTGCCTAAAGAAAGAGAATGCCCTGAAATTAATCAACTGTTTAAGATGACATTTTTTTATTGAGATCACAAAATAAGATAAGGAAATGAAGATTAGGACGTGTTCACAGTTGATTAAAAGTCCACAAGAAAGAAGGAAAATTCTCACAAACTCATAATGCAGCCTAAAATGAAAACTAACATGAAGTCTAACAATGCAAGCTACATAAAAATGCAAAGGTGTACTTTCAATAGGGAAAGTGTAACATATGACTTTATGTTCATCATCCATTATAGAATGTTAAGGAACTTATGTTCATCATTGGTCCATTATTAATGGACATCGTAAAATCAAACAATCATCACTAGTCACAAGCGCAACTATGAAGATATGAATGTGATTTATATCAGATTGGAATGTGGAAAGATTCTAACATAAGCATCAAAGAAATAAAGGTCAAGATGAGTATGATGTTACCTTACCCAATTTAATGTAGCAAAACCAGGCTCATTAAGGCATAGAGGCTAGGATGGCCAAAAGAACGGTTGTGCAAAAATAGTCAAGGATAAAGAAAGAAGTAAATAAAAACATGTTTCATGCCCCAAGAAGTCCTCTAGCTATGCATCCTAGAGAGACTTATTAGACAAGGACACTCAACAAAAATCAATAACAATCAACACACAAAGAAAAGATCATGACATAGCTCAAGTATTAAGTGTTGTGTTTAAAAATTTAAGTGTGTTAACTAATACTAAGTTCTGAGGATAAGGATTGAATGCTCACAAGCAGGTAAGACCACATGACAAAACTAGGAAGACCAAACCGATAAGTGTTGAAAAAAACTCGATGTCAGGGGTTGTATTGTAAAATACAGTTGAGGTGGTGTTGAAAAACATCGTTTGTGAGATGTCTTAAAGACTAATGCATCCAAGAGACCAAAGCTAACAGAGTTATGCCCCTTAGACAAAGACAAAGACCAATTCTAAAGCAAGGCAACAAGGACAAGGCATGATGGAGAAAGACTAAGTGTCGCGGACACACGCTAAGAAATAGGGGTGTAAAGGCCTCAAGTAGCACCCGTTTCTAGGTTTTCACCACTTGGATCTTATTACAATTTTTTTCTGTTTCATTTTTTTCATTTTTTTAGGACTTTTTATAATTTTTTAAAATTTTTTCTACCAAGGCACCTGTTTCTAGGTTTTCACCAAAGCACTTTTTGTATTTTTTTTGAATTTTTGATTTTTTTTTTGTATTTTTTGGAATATATTATTTTTTTCTAGATACATCAAAGTGCCTATTGCTAGGTTTTCACTAAGATGATCATTTTTTTAGGACATTTTCCAATTTTTAGAATATTTTATAATATATCCTTTTTTGGATTTTTCCAGGATCAATAATTATGTACAAAGGGTACCCCTAGACAGAATGGGCATCAAACTCCCAAGCAAGATCACATTGTGCAATCACAATTTTTGGCAAGGTGGAGGACAAGAGGGATTAACAGGCTAGTGGAAGAGATGGAAGATAAGAGAATGAAGGGAAGAAACCCTCAAAGGAAAAATCTTCAAGAGTACCCAAGATAGGGAAACAAAACATTATGTAAAGCACATTTGGACAAGCAATGAAAGGCCAACATAGGATAAGTCACAAAAGCGTAATGCAGGAGAAGGAAATGATGCAGTCAAAAGGAGTAGACATGTCAAGAGGCTTCATAAGACCAAAAGGGAAAAGGATAGTGATAGGAAAAAATGAATGGAGAAAGATAGAGAGGAAAACATTAAAAGAATGAAAGCAAAATCATCGTAAGATAGCTCACAAGATATCCCAAATGTTTGTGTATAGGTCAACATTGTCAAGATCAAAGAGAGAATACGGAATGGATGAAAGATGTAGAAGAACTACACATGATGCCTAATTGTCAGGTTTTCATCATGGTACCTATCCAAGGCACCGCTAGGGAGTGGTTTTCACCATAGGACGAAATTATTTCTCTTTAAATTTTTTTCTCTTTTTTTTTGGAAGAAGGAAAGCTTTTTAGATATTTCTCCGTGAAAGGATAAACCATGATATGCCAAGATATGCTCAAAAATGTTGATAGGGAAAGGAAGATGAAAAGGAAAAATAGAGGACAATGTTTTATGCAAAGCGAGTGACGTTAGAAGATAGGAGGAATAGACAAATGATGAAAAATAATAGAAGGTAGAAGGATAGTGAATGTAAGGATTGTGAAAGGGTAGAGAGAAAGGAAGGAAAGATCAACATCAATACACACCTTGAAGGGTGGTGAGAGAATGGAGGAAATGTGAATGAAGGAATATGGTGAATGGATAGCAGAGGTTGCGGCTTAGGCGCATGGAATGAAAGAATGTTTTTGCAAGATGATTAAGTGGAAGCCTTTGGAAGCTTGAATGTCAAATTCACTTGTTGCTAAACATTAGACTCTTTCAAGAGAGACTTTGGAATCCATATAGTCGTAGGCTTTTCATTTCATTTTGATGATTTAGAGGGGATATCTTCAATGAAGGATTTTGGAACCCATACTTGTCTTCTAGTTTTCTTATTAGATATATCTTTTGACTTTATGTCCCCATGTCTATTAGAGGAGACATGGCGATATTCTTTTTTAGATGTCCATTCTTGTGATGCTTCTTTTTCTTGTATTGAACATTCAAGTTTCTTCCAAAAGACTTGGCACTTGTGGAGGAAGAAGAAGAATATGACTGGTTTAGATAGGTGGATGGATGAAAAGGATTCAAGGGTATGCATCTATGTTGATCTTGAGAAAAGATAGGAGATGGAGGGACGTAAGGACCCAAGATGGATGACGGATTAGGAGAGTTAGGAGGGGAAAGTGAAGGGACATAAGGACCCAAGATGGAAGGAAAATGTCAAGTCCTTAGTATTGGTGGAGGAGGTCCAAGGATGGACGTGGAAGATGCAAAAGGATAATCAATAAGTTCATTAGCATGCATATGAAAACTAAGGACATCAACATCTTTAGAGTGAGAATTAGGATTTTCAATAGGATCGTGAACATCTTGAATAGGAGCACCTTCTTTGATAGGATTTTTCAAAGCTTCAAAAGACTTAGGAAGATTAGAAAGTGGAAGCAAACAAGGAGTGGTAGAACAAGAAGATGGAAGACTTTGATCTTGACAAGGATTTTTTGATAGCATAATCACATAATTTTCCTCTTGATTTTTAATAGGATTAATATTGGAAGTAACAACACCATTTTTAATAACCTTAATGGAAGTATCATCTTTGTAAAGTGTAAGTGGGGTAAGGTTATTTTGATTGTCAATAACTCAACGGTGTAAGTAGTGACTTGATCTTTCTTAGGAGAAGACTTGAGACATGGTGGAATGAATGAGAAAGGGTGTGAAAGATCAAAAGAACCATGAAACAGATAAGAGACATCATGATAAGGATTGGATGCCACGGAGGTTTCTTGATCTTGATTTTTCTTTATGTTCTTTTATTTATCATTTTTAGAGTCCTCTGGACATGGAGCCACATCTAAGGACAAGGAATCATGTTGGAATTGTATGGGAGAGTTGGGAAGAGATGGGGAAGGATAAGCTGAGGTAGGCATTATAGCATATAAAGGCTTAGGCTCTTTAGGTTTAGCTTTATTGAAAGTATTCGCAACCAAGTGAAGGTTAGCTTAAGTTTCTTTAAGAGGTAGCCCTTGAGGACAATTATAGGAAATCACATGAAAAGAATTAGGACCTTTGTTGGATGAAGGATTTGTGAAAGATTTGAAAAACTTGGAGATTTTAGGAAATGTATGAGTATTGGAGGAAGTAGAGGATGGAAGGGAATTATCACAAAACAAAGGTTCATCATTAACATGATCTTTCTCAAGATTATAATCTTCATTTTTAGCATGAGAGGTCTTAGAGGAGAAATTCTTATAGTATTTACATTTATAATTAGTGTGGAAAGCTTTCTCTTCCTCAATAGAAGTAAATGTATCATCCAGGTATTGTTCACAAAAATCAACAAAGTCTCTTTCAAAATTAGAGTCATATGGAACACCATCACAATATATCCAATGTGACAACCCATTACCAATAAGAATGAGCACACGACTAGGAGGATTCTTAGGAATAGAGGTGTCATATGTATCACTACATTGTCCATCATCATAGTCATCAAAGATGGGTGTGTCACTCTTCGTGGAACAAGCATCACAAGGATTGTCATGTTGCTCATTATGGTATTTCTTAAGAAGAGAAGTAAGACTCTTGGGAGGAGTAGAAGAAGAACAAGATTGTGGAGAAGAGGAAAGTGAAGACCTAGTGGAGGAAGAAGAATTGTATGATGAGGACAAATGAGAAGACTTAGAAGATGAAATATTTTTGGAAGAAGGAGGTCGTGACAAGATCATGCATATGATCCTAGCAAAGGCGTCTGATTCAATCAATTTTTTTTTCTATTTTTGTCATAAATTCATTACCCATGCGATTTTTTGAGGAATAATACTCTTCAAATTGAGAATGAGTTTTAGATCATGTATTTTCAAGAGAGGTTCCATAACAAGATAGTTGAAATTCATGGTTTTGGAAGAGGAGGAATCAAGCATGGGAGTGACAAAAGAGATGAATAGAAGAAGGTAGACTAGATAATAAGAGGAAAAGAAACAAGAATATGTCAAGATCTTAGGAAGAAGAGGAAGAAGCCTGAAGGAAGAAGAGAAATGATAGAGATGGGAAACTAGGAAGACATGGGAGTTGTGGAAGAAAGAAGACCAATAATCATTTTGTGCAACTTGATACCATTTATGTTCATTTGGATGTTGAGAAACATGTCATATCACTTTTGGGGAGATCTATTGAAGTTTTTATCACTCAGTAACTCAGATTTGTTTGTTTTAATTGACCAACTATATGCATTAACATATTTTTATCATTAATCAGGCACATAAGAAAGCAATCAGGGAGTTCAAGAAAACAATTGTCTTCAAACAATGAGGAAGGGGAAAAGTAACCTTGCACATGAACAAGAATAGTGTCATAGTATTCTAATCCCTAAAGATTCTATTTGTGTATGCTCTCAAAATATTTTTCAATCACACACATACTCCTAGAAAAGAAAAATTTGGTTGCACTATGGTTCATAGTAATGGTTAACTCTGCAAATTTTGCGATCTCAAGTGGGTGAAATTCAATCCTGGCGCACCGAGGTTTTGACACAGTCCAGTAATTTAATCAATTAGGAGCTGCTGAGGAGATCTGACAACCCAACAAGAGACCACACTTATGGAGATTTCTTCCACAAGGACATTTATATAGCGGTTGTTGATACCATGGCATGAATGGCTATTACCACTTGAGGTTCCATCCACCTGGTTTACCCAATAAAGGGAATTTCCACTACGGTTAACCTTCTCTAACAAGGAAGACTCACAATATGAACTACATGGGGACTTAGTTCAGATTCAAGGGTTCCAAGTTTCTGATTCTCCTAAAAGGGAAAAGAGCATAATCCTCTAGCCTCTTCAGCTCACCTAGACATAGAAAAAAAGATTAATTAACCCACTAATTTGAAATGACCTCACCCAAGGTTAGTATATCAACAACAATGACCTCCAATATCAAGAGAGAAAGTACCGTCAAAAGTTGAAGACCAAACCAAGTGAGATAATAACAAATCGTTCCCTACCTACAAGGGGATCTATCGTCAAGAAGAGATTCACATATAATACAAGTGAATGAAGCCCACTCTATCAAGATCACCACAAATAGTGTTCATAGGGCCTAATTACTATGTGAAACATATATGCAAGTAAGCAAATCTAGGTTCATTCCTTTAGAGAAAAAATTGGAAATGTGATTTATGAAGGCAAGAAACAATCAAGCTAAACACATGAGAGGTTTATTTTTATTTGTAAAATCCAAATGTTATAGAGATGCAAAAAAATACCTCAAGTCCAAAGTAATGTGTTTAGTCTATTTTAGCTTATTGTTTCTTTTGTTGAGTTTTTCCGCAAAAGCAAGCCACAAACTCTCCAATGAGAAAGACAAGCAAACAAGCAAACAAGATATGCAATGTATATTCAACTTATGCAAACCCTAGGGTTAGATCTGAAAATCAATTGTTAGGAGCAATAACAACTATCAAATAATCCAAATGAAAACTCATATCATGCATTGAACCATGTGAAAAAGAAGTGTAAGCTAATCATTAAATGCCTTTTTTTTAATTCTGATTTTTGACCTAGTCAAAAAGATTGGACCTATATGACATGAATTCGGATCCCAAACCCTAAATACAGAAAAGAGACCCCTATTAAAAAATAGAGAGCTTTTCAAAAATGTAAATTTTTTAGCAATTTTTTCTGATTTGTGCCCTAGGGTCCCTATTTATCAAAATAGACCAGTTTTTAAAGATCAAATTTTTAAGCCATTATTTGTCATCAAAACAAAAAACATAGAGAACATACCCCCTATATAATTACAAGAGATTTCCAAAAATGTAAATTTTTCTAAACCATTCACTTATTTGCGAAAAAAATCTGATTTTCAAACTGAGACACCTTTGACCCAATTCCAACCTACAAAAACAAATTCAGACCAAAACTCGAAGCCGTTTGGGAGATATGATCAAATCTTTTAAAAAACCCTAGGTTTTGTCTTCAACTCATCCTACACAAGGGTTAGGCTTGAAAAACTTCAATAAAATAACCATATAAAGATTAGAAATTCTAAAAATCTGAATAAAATGAAGGAAATTCAGGAGCATCATACCCCACGATGGGAACCAAAAATGTGTGCTAAAAATATGTCACACTTCTATGAATCATTGTATGGACAAGATTTCTCAAGAATGAGATCTCAAATGATGACTCATAGCTCTGTATTCATGGAGTGCAAGGGTTTTTAATGGAGACCCTCAGATTGACCTAGCTTGTGCCCATGCAAGTACACCATAAAATGAGAGATTCAAAGAGGAAAAGAAATAATGCTAGTCTCCATGATCATCAAGTATGCATGAAAATTAAAATGGAAGCTATTCTATATGATAAAAATGCAAGAAAGGAAATTAATCTAAATGATAACAATGCATGAAAGGAAATTAATCTATATGATAACAATGCATGAAGGGAAATTAATCTATATGATAACAATGCATGATTATTCTATGAAAGGAAATACAAATGCAAGATTAATCTATGAAAGAAAAAATAAATCTAATCTAACATGCAAGTGCACAATTAATCTAAATGGATTGCCATGGGGCATGAAATAAGAAGACAAGAAGAGAGAAGTTGCAATATCCAAGCTTAAGTGCTCAAAATCTCCTTAAAAATTGCTTTCCAAACCTGCAACAGAACATTAGCATAAAATCTTCACTCTAAAATGAGGAGATGTTTCCTTACAAAGAGCAATGGACGGTAGAGATTAAGAGGCAAAAATCAAAGGCTATGATTAAGAGGCAAAAGCCCACCACTTAGGAAGATGTGTGAAGAAAAGGAACTTTATTTATTTTTATTTAATTTAATTTCTTTTTCAACAAAGAGGGATTTAAGTGGGGGTTTTATTTAATTAAAATAGGGATTCTCTTTTAATTAAATAAGATTATTTAATTTAATTAAAATGGATATTTTATTTAAATGAGATAATATTATATAATTAAGAGATATTTTAATTAAATAAGATAAGATTATTGAATTAAAAGGAATTTTAATTAAATAAGATAAGATTATTTAATTAAAAGGAATTTTCATTAAATAAGATTATTTTATTTAATAAAAAGAATTGTTTCCTTTTAATTAAATAAGATAATTGATGAAATGATCAAACCTTAGGAAATATTGAAATAATTGAATTAATTACGATTTGATCAAGAAAATTGATTTGAATTGAAAATATTGCAAAGCATTGATTCATGAATTTGATAAATTGATAAATGGGGGTCCATAGTCTAGGCAACCATTTTAGGGTGCATACAGTTAAAAGAAGAAAACAAATGCTTAAAGTCAAAACCAGTAGTTTATGACGCTTCTTGTAGTACTGATGATTTGAATATGTCACTTGATAAATGTGATTTTGCTGAAGTTATTTCTGAATAAGAGTGTAATTATGAACATATAAGGTGTAATGATAATGCAAATATTTTTAGTTTTTTTGATGGCAATGTTGGTTTGAAAATTATGAAAAGAATGGGTTTCAAAGGTAAAGTACTAGGAAATAATGAGCAAGGAATGAAGCACCTGATTGAGCCTATAATTAGGGAAAATTAAGAGGGCCTTGGATATGGAACAAGAAGAAGAAATAATGATACAGTTACAAGTAAAATAGTTCAAGGAATGTAGATTGTGCAATGTTCACATTGTAATAGAAAGGGTCACACAAAGGATAAATGTTGGGATGGATCCATGCACTATTTTTGGTTTGAAGAGTCATTGTGAAAATAGATTTTGGAATAGAGAGTGCAAAAAGGATTCTATGACAAGTTGCATGAAATTGGACTGTGGATGGAGCTATGGATCGAGTTGGCAAACTATTACAGGTATGATCAAGAACTTTTTCAAGTATAAAATTTTGTATGTCAAAAATGATGGAAATAATGGCAAGTTCAAAAGTACAACAAATATTTTTGGCATGACATCTATAGATGGAAATATTTCAAAAATTTGAAGATTAACATTTTGAAGGACTGTCGTAGTAGTGGAAGACAAATGAGAGAAAGGCCTCATCAAATTGACAGATCGTAGAGATGGTTTGAAGTTTGAAAGAGTTGGAGAAAGACAAAAGCATCATCAATTGTTGAAGAATAAGAGAATGACATTTTGGCATCAGGAAAAATGAAAGGATTTTGAAAGGACATCATAAAGAAGACAAAAGGCAAAAGAAAAAGGAATTTGAATGCCACAACATTCATGGTCAAAATTAAGGGAGGAAAATCTTGATGTAGTATTTTAAATATTGATGTAACTAGTGGCAGAAATTAGGAGGGAGTGTTGGTAGATATTAATTTCTACCACCAATCGCATTAACTGCTGAGACTAGAGTCTTCATCCAACCACGATCATTCTAGATAATTATTCACATGCATATTCTAGATTCTTCTCCTACCGACATCTATATGGTTCATTCAGGAAGTGATGTGAAAAGTTCTGGAGTGTTCTAAGTCCTCTATAAATAGAGGCAGTTTGTAATTGATTCATGTGTAGCAATGAAAATCGATTAATTCCTAATATATCTGTGTCTATTTTTCAGCATATTGTTTTTGTGTTTTGGTGTGGATCTAATCCATCCACCCCTTCATGTTTCACTCCAATTTTAGCTTGTAAACCGGGGCGGTGGTAACATTTTTTAAGGTATTAAATTATAAACATGGCATTATGTTTTGGGGATTTTTTTGAAAACATTTTTGTGCATGTATTTTGGGAGGAGAAAACATCATTCCTTATTTATGGAGGGTGGGAAATGTGGGTTTGATTCCAAATGGATTTATACATACTAATATAGAGGGGGAGTGTTTAGGGAGAAAAGAGGAGGGATAGATAGTCTTTCAACTTCAAGATGAGATCACCGATGAAATTATGTAGTGTTTCAGTCTGCTACACCTACTCAGACGATAGTAGGAAGAGTATTGGGTGTAAGTCATAGACAAACCAGTTGGTGAAAGAGACACTCTTTTCTTGGGGCCGATAGGTCTGTAACGCATGATAGTACCTCTAATCCTAGCTGGGAGAATAAGTTTCATGGTACATTCTTGATATACAAATTATTCCATTTTTTTTAATCAGATGCACTTACCTTTATGTTTGGCTGAAAAAAATTTTCCCATTACTTTACACCTTTGATTGGTATTGTTAAAACTATTCCTGTATATGTATATACCATGAATCCAAAACCACTAGTTCTACAGTACGCTTTTTGAGTGGGGTCATTCCTTGCTTGGTGTAATGTAAACACATTTTTTTTTTCTTTTTATGATGTGCTAGATCTCTATACACATGCAACCCGCCGAAGTAGGCATTTTATTTGGGAGTGCATTTTGTGCGAATTTTGTTTAGTTGTCCATTGGATTATGCTGAAGTAACTTAGACATGGTATGGTTGCGTATTTCTTGTTTGGTAAGGTGAAAAACCCTTTTTCTGGCATTCCCTAAGGTTGTGTTCTCATCTCTCACTTCAGAGCTCTTGGGAATTTCTTTTGGTGGTGGTATACAGGTTCTGTTCATGCCCTTTCATGGCATTGTGCTCTCTTTTCATGTTGTAGCTGCCTTGTCTTCCAACTACCATTTGCGATTTATGATGTTCATTTATGATATTTTCTATTCCTAGCCTCTTCCTTCACTGACGCCCATATTTGCAGGAAAAAACACATTCTTTTGTTCTTCTTTGATAATAAGCTTAACTCCTATCATACCCAATGGTTCTTAAATTTGTGTTGGAATTCCTTATTGTAAATGACACTCCAATGGAAAACCATGTTCCATTGTTATAGTTTGGGTTTGAGATATCCAAGACTAGATGACATATTTACATGGTTGGAAGTAATTAGTTGGATTACGTGGCACTGATTTAATGATCTCTTGCGTTGTTCATACCAGAAATAGAGAGAGATTTTATTTTTGTATATTCTTGGCATATTTTAGGACTAAATCATTGTCCACTACAATTGTGTAATATAAAAATAATAATCAATTACATTTAATCTACCTTCACCCGTCATGTTCTTTAGAGGAGTCTTTGTCCGTGTGACCACAGAGTCTAATATATGAATCAAAAAGTGTAAGGAGTAAAGAGGACATCATCATATGAATCAAAAAATATAAAGAGTAAAGAGGATAAAGATGATATCCCTAGTTGGGAAGGGTTTGAACTAGAAGGTGCAACTGCTATACGATATGGTCTTGTTGTCTTGTTGAATCTCTTGCTGATCTAAACCCTGAAGAACCTACTATAATAACCTTTTCTGCTTCATCTTGGATCAAAGGACTTGGAATGCCTCATATTTTAAATGTTTTCCATTCCCTTTAGTATGGTTGGTTTTGTAAAACAACTTTTAAGGGGCCTTGGAATTGCGTAGAATCTAGCTCTAGTAAAGTACCAAGTGTATGTGTTTGGGTTGCTATGCACTAGGTATGTCGGTCGTGTACCTCCATTTTTGGAAAGGATGTATCTCTACAATATAGTCGAGTAAAATTTGCCTCCCTTGTTTTCATCTATTGTTCCCTCTAATTTACTCATTGTTTGCAAAAGTAATAAAGTTATGAAGCATTTTGTCAAATATTCTCATGCCTCGTTCGTGCTTCTAATTTTGGATGCTCAACTACCAATGCCTTGCTATTATTATTTTACCAACATATAGCATCATTTTTGTGGCTTACAGTTGGCTAGGTCCACAAGGAAACATTGGGTACGTATTATGTCAATATAGCTTCTTTGAGGAAGCTTATTCCATCAAGTATATAGTAGTTAGGGGATGCATTTTCTTTCAGTATATGACTGTAATCTTTCCCCTTCTTTAATTGTTTAAATATAGGTTATTTCATTTTTGTATGGGGTTTGGGATATGTGGTCACTGTTACATTTATATGTGGATCTAATGTTCTATTAATTTTTTCATCTACATCTTAGCATATATTGATCTATTGTTAGTTGCATAGGCCTTCCAATCAATTCTAATTTCAGTGATTCAATCTATAACTTTTTTTTTGCGAGATAATATGCCCTTGAGTTTTATGTCAATAGTTTGGTTGCCCTATCTATGTCAATACTTTATCTGCAAATGGCTATTGCAATTTTGACCAAAAAATTTATATTGTGTTTATGCTTTCTCGATGTAGCTATGCTTGTTGTCTGGAAATATTGAAACTAAAATAAATAATTAATTTTTTCTTATGTTTATGTATGCAAGAATGTTGTTTTTGTTTCTCCATGCTTAAGAAATGAATGGATTGTGAAGAAAATATTTAATTTTCGTGTATTTCCCTTACAAGTATTCGTAGAATTAGGCAATTATGATGCTATGTAAATCTCTTTGATAAATCTCTATTCTAAAATTAAATTCTTGGTTGTATTTTCTTGAGCTATTTGTGATCGTTGTATATGAGATGGAACTTAGAACTTTAATTTTTTTAACTCCAATGTTGTATAATCATATATGAGCATTATGATTTTCTTGATGGCCTTTGAGGAATGTATTGTAACCTACACAATTCCATTACTCCTCTAAGTTTTTCTTGTTTAGACTACCTCAAGATGGGCTGGGTATCTGTCATGTCAGGAAAGGTTCTGGGGAAGAATAACTTCTTTGTGGTAGGGTGAAAACACACTCCTATAATATTCTTTCCCTTGTGGATTTTGTGTGAAATATGTATCTGGAGTTCCTGTTAGGAAGGTCTTCTTGTTGATTCCTTATGATCTCTTTGTAATCGGCCAATGGTCTATTATAATTGTATTTGCAACTTATGTTAGTCGATGACTCCTTTACAAATCTCTATATTAAATGTAAATTAAGTTCTCGTTGGGTCTTTTTTTATTATCATACACTAAAGTTTCGACAAGCTAGTCGAAAACTCTTGATGATTTTATTGTATTATGTCATATTTTATTTATTTTGTGGTGTATTCAATAGATTGGTCGACACTCTTCCTATTATAGATATATGTTTTATGTTTGATAAACTTGTTGAATCATGTACCTTTTTCATTTAATTTTAATAGAAATTCTTTTATTTTGTCGTTATGTGGATTTTATATTTTTACTGAGATGATAGACTCATTGGTCTTTTGTATATTGTTGATGTAGCACTTGTTGTTGAGGTTACAGTCATTACACATGATATCACAGCTTTGTGTTGCACTCTAGGGCCTTGAGTTTGATGTGCTTAGTTGCAACCTTGGGTTGCATAAATTATCAGTCAAATAAAGCTTAGTCTATGTACATAAGTCTTATTTCTAAGGGTTGATCATTGTGTTATCCAATTATGGTTCCTCCTGGTAGGAAAGGAAAGGATGTTCATTTTTTTGAGTTATAGAAGTAAAAAATGTCAATTTCAGGAACTTACCTCTTATTTGTGTCAAGATTCTAGGTTTTCCTTTCTTTCTCTTAAAAACTATAATGATGGAAATATTTTGAAGTGCTTGACAAGTGGTAAACCTGAGTTTGGCGTAATTGTGTTTGCCAAAAATTGAAACTATGAAATGTATTGTGTGAGTGATGCACTTAAGTTAAATGCCCATTTTTTTTCATGTGTGAAGCAAGAAAGAAGGTAAATCCTTATGATTTATTGTGTAATTAATTGATGATTGACTTTTTCACAAAGAATATGACTGCCTGCTAGAAATTAAGACTTAGCTTGTGATAAATTATGAAAATATGTATTATATTATACAAGTGATGCATTCTTCATTTAGGGATGCGTGAGATTGCAAAAAGAAAAGGATAGAGTTATCAAGTTATATTACATGAGATGTATGATTTTCAGAAGTTTAGTCATGTTCTTTAGTACACCTTGGGCGCAAGGTGTTGTGTAGCTTCTACTCCCTCTTTGTGACTAATTCTAGTCACTATGCATATGTATTTTGATTTTCATTTGGTTATGTTATTTTGAGCTTTGTAGAACTTGAAAGTGATGAAGGCCTAGCTTTAAATTTTTAAGTTTCTTGTGACCATCTAGCCACCAAATGTTTTGTTCTTCTATCAAATGTGGTTCTTGTTCACATTTATTTCTACTACTTTTGCACAATTTGATATTTGAAATTAGAATTTGTGAACTTTGATTTTGAGATTTCTTATGATCTTGAGGTGGATAGAGTGTGTATTCCATGTTTCTATTCCTATGATGTGAAGTGATGTTTCTTATCATGTTCAAAGTGGAATATTGATAAAATTTATAAGGGATTAGATTGCAAAGAACATACCATTCATATTCTTGCATTAAAATTTTTCCTTAAATATGTTTTATCAATTATTAAAAGATCAAGTACATTGTCATGAACATGGTTGTGGATAAAAAATATGCATTGCATGAAACAATTTGCATTTATCAATATGTCTGATGTGAGTTTTGATTCTATGAGGAGGATTGCATGGATGTCTGACGAGTAGGTTAGCACCTCTTGATGAAAATGGATTAGAATTTTTTTTAATGATGCACTATTGGTGTTCTTGATAGAATGGTCAACACCTCCTTATTCTTATGTATTATGTTTTTTTTTACCAGATGAGTCAAATTGTATTATTGCCTATGATGTACGAGATTGTTCATGATGAAATACATGATTTTGGACTAGCTAACTTGTTGTGTGATTTCCACGTATCTGATTATTACAATATTGCATGAAAATAAAATATATGATATGCATGAGTTGCATCATTTTGCTTACTATCCTTGAGCATTGGAAAGCTTGCCTTCTAGTGAGGGGTACTGAATGTGGGCAAAATAGGGAAGGGTAGAAGTGATGTTTTCTTTTTCACTCTACATGCTAGTAGAAATCTAGTATTAAAATGTTTTGGCCAAAGTTGTTTGCATATGTTTTCTTAAATATGTTGCCTATGTTCCAGGGTGAAATCACAATAGTTTGTCCCACTTTTCAGGATGAAGGAATTCAATCTTCCAAATTAAATTTTGTTTTTGATGGCTTCGTACAAAGTACTTGTTCAGGCTTAGAATTGTCACCCTAACTCAGGCATTAGGGCTATATGACAATTCCATCCTCACAATGGAAACCTCTCCTAGCTGTGGGTAGGCTATGAGTGAAGAGGAGTCTCCCGATTCTAGGTCGGTTCCTATAAAATACGGTATATCACTTCCTGGTTGAAACTGAATTGGGAAAAGGGATAAGAGGTTTGTAACTAAAATTGCATAATGGAAAGGTGATACACCAAAGATATTCAGACTCTTATATGAAACTTCAAATTGACTTACACTTAACACACTCTGGTGGATCTTTGATTACCACTCACTGATCAATACATAGGTTAATCAAAAGTGGATAACTAGGGTTTTCACCACAAGCAATACTCTTCTCGTTAACAACATGCACTTTCCGCAAAAGGCTTATATCTCTGCAATATATAATAGGAATTACTATGATTCACTAGTATATACTTGCAAAAGCATTACTCTTATATGCAGAAAATTGAAAACAGGAACTTCGAACAATGATCACAATCAGA
>MU225586.1:1796457-1809298 GCA_018584345.1 Thuja plicata | reverse complement strand
TTACTTTCATTTGCAATGTACTATGTTTATTGAAACATGAAATATGAATCAAAGGACATCTATACTACATTCTTATGAATGCACAATGTAATGATCAATGATGAATTTTGAAGATGTAATAATTTGACCAATACTTAGAGTACATGAACATCTAATAATAAATGTAGTAAGTGAATGCAAATCATCAAAAACTGTAAGATAGTTTTAACTGGGTAACATAAACATGCAAATTTCTATTTTGGTGCCTATTTTGTTGTATGATTGGATTTTGGGTAATAGTACTCTCTTCATGTGAAGCGGTTAACTGGCTTCACGCTAAGTACCCCACGTAACGTACTTGGTGTGAAGTAGGGTCTTCACATGAAGTACCCCATGAAGGATACTTCGCGTGAATCCATTATTTGCTAGATTCTTTTTATAAATTTTTGACTACCCATTTCATTTTCACCATTAACTATTGGAGATTTTGTGAACCTGGGGCTTAGAGCGAACCAGTGATGTCCCGTATGACATCAACACTTCCCAAGATTTTTTGACCTCTTCTGATTTTTAGTAGTATGAGGTACACGCATTTTTCTTATTTTTTATAGGAAATTATATGTTTTATATTTATTTAGTTACTTATTTGTTTTAAATAATGTTTAGTTTGTAGAAATGTTGGAAAATCATAGTTGAATTTTAGAATATGTTAGAAAATTATAGTAGTATGTTAGAAAATCATAGTAGAATGTTAGAATATGTTAGACAATTGTAGTAGTACTATTATAAAATCATAGTATAATGTTAGAAAATGTTAGAAAACATTAAAAAACTATAGTATAAAGGTTAGAATATGTTAGCAAATGTTAGAAAATTGTAACTTAGTATACATTAGAAAATATTAGAAAATTGTAACTTAGTATACATTAAATAATATAAGAAAATATTAACTTAGTATACATTAGAAAATATTAGAAAACAATAATTAGAATGTTAGAAAATGTTATAAAATTGTAACTTAGTATGTTAGAAAATGATAGAAAACCTTAGTAGAATGTTAGCTAATGTTAGAAAATATTTACAGAAAATTAGAAACCATAGTATAAATGTTAGAAAACATTAAGATCTTATAAAAATTATTAAAAATATTTATTTTTAAATTGCTTTTAAAGTTAGTTAATTTATTAGGAATCTCTATCTCTCTCTCTCTATAAATTATGTACATATATGTTTTAAAGTTACATGTAAATATGTTATTCATGTAGAGTTAGATGTTAAAATATTATCCTAGGAGGACTGAGCCTTAGTACATCCTAGTACACTTTACGACACTTAAACGACCCAAGTAGTACACCTTCAGAACTTTTAGGACCTGTATTGTGACATAAAACTCTTTAAGAACCCAAGTAGGACCCTATAAAACACCTAGGATGACCTATTAGAACTCTTTAAGAATACCTAGGACCCTTAAGGGCTAATAGGACCTATTAATTTACAAATTAGTACATCCAAGGACCCTTTAGGACTATTAGTACACCCTACACTCCTTTAGGATCCCTATTGTGACATAAAACTCTTTAAGAACCCTTAGGATCCTTAAGACCTATAATAGGACCACTTAAGACCTAATAGAACCCCTTAAGACCTAATAAGATAGGAATTAAGACCTAATAGGACTAATATGACCTATTAAAACCAATTAGTACATCCTAGGACCCTTAAGACCTAATAAGAGCACTTACTTGACCTAATAGGACCTATTAATCTACCAATTAGTACATCCAAGGACCCTTTAGGACTATTAGTACACCCTACATTCCTTTAGGACCCCTATTGTGACACAAACCTCTTTAAGAACCCTTAGGATCCTTAAGACCTATAATAGGACCACTTAAGACCTAATAGAACCTCTTAAGACCTAATAAGACAGGACTTAAGACCTAATAGGACTAATATGACCTATTAAAACTAATTAGTACATCCTAGGACCCTTAAGACCTAATAAGAGCACTTACTTGACCTAATAGGACCTATTAACTTACCAATTAGTACATCTGAGGACCCTTTAGGACTATTAGTACACCCTAGGTTCCTTTAGGACCCCTATTTTGACATAAAACTCTTTAAGAACCCTTAGGATCCTTAAGACCTAAAATAGGACCACTTAAGACCTAATACGACCCCTTAAGACCTAATAATACTAGACTTAAAACCTAATGGAACTAATATGACCAATTAAACCAAATTATTACATCCTAGGATCCTGAAGACCTAATAAGCCCACTTACTTGACCTAATAGGACCTATTGATACTAATTAGTGTACATCCAAGGACCCTTTAGGACTATTAGTACACCCTAGGTCCCTTTAGGACCCCTATTGTGACATAATACTATTTAAGAACCCTTAGGATCCTTAAGACCTAGAATAGGACCACTCAAGACCTAATAGGACCCCTTAAGACTTAATAAAATTGGACTTAAGACCTAATAGGACTAATATTACCTACTAAAACTAGTTAGTACATCTTCGGACCCTAAAGACCTAATAAGAACACTTACTTGACCTAATATGACCTATTAATACCAATTAGTGTACATCCAAGGAACCTTTGGCACTACTAGTACTGCCTAGGTCCCTTTAGGACCCCTATTTGTAACATAAAACTCTTTAAGAACCCTTATGATCCTTAAGATCTGGAATAGGACCACTTAAGACCTAATAGGACCCCTTAAGACTTAATAATACTGGACTTAAGACCTACTAGGACTAATATGACCTATTAAAACCAATTAGTACATCCTAGGACCCTTAAGACCTAATAAGACCATTTACTTGACCTAATAGGACTTGTTAATACCAATTAGTACATCCAAGGACCCTTTAGGACTATTAGTACACCCTATGTCCCTTTAGGACCCCTATTATGACATAAAACTCCTTAAGAACCCTTAGCACCCTTAAGACCTATAATAGGACCACTTAAGACCTTTAATAGGACCCCTTAAGACCTAATTAGAGGAATAGGAACTATTAATACAAATTACCTGACCTAGTAATGTAAATTTAAGTATAATTTTATATAATCAGATATTCGTTTCCATTTTACATGCAATATTGAAGATATTATATTTTTCCATTAGTATATGCAAGTAAAAACATGATAAACACTGTTGGTAAATACTATACTGACAGACATGGAAAAACACTACCCGACGCCAAAGTTACTAATATTGCTAAGTACAAAGCATCATGACACAACACTATTCAATGTTAACCGATGACAGAAAAGACAAAGGAACCCAACGAGTAACCAACAGTGCAACCTAAGGAAATAGTCAAGAGTGGAACCTAACAGATCAAGGGAACTTGATGAAAAGTTCAAAGAAGGAACACTGATAGACCTTCAGTTCACGCTGACAATTAGATACTGGGAGTCACTTACATCTTGCAAAAAGTGGATCTCACTTCCACGTCAGATAAATCACTGAAGTTTTATATTTAGCTTCTTGATTTTTTTTTAATCCATTACTTGAGGGAAACAAAATGTAATCATCATTGGTTTTATCAGTCTAACTGATTGAAAACATGCAAACTAAAGGATCAAGGTCAAGTTGTATACCTTGGATCTAGAGTTAAAATTGTAATTCATGATTCTAGAACACATCAAAGAACTTGTATAAATAGATACTCAATCAATTTTGAACATGTTGTTCAATGATGATTGTAGACTCTGAGAGCATCTAAGGCTCAGACAAGAATTCATGCAGAAGCACAGACAAAGATCAAATCAGTTTTCAAGAACAAGAACCAAGGCTACTGACAAGAAGCAAAAGGTATTAATCAATCACTATAGGTGATATTCATATACTGTAAGCTTTGATGGATCTGTGATCAGAAATTATAGATTGCATACAGTCAGGTCATACATATTGTACACATTCTAACATGTGTAGTAAACTTAAGAAATCCTTTCAAGGAAGGTGGATTTAACAATCCTATTGTAAATCTCTTAACCGAGTGCAAACTACATCAGTGTTGCTAAATCTCTTAACAGAGTAGATCCTAACAGGTCTCCACATTAGTACTCCTAAAAGGGTAGATCATCAGAAGTGGTCAAATTGTAAGCCTTAACCAGCTCCCTTCCATTTTGGAGATAGTAGAATTTTTGTGGGTGCCATCCCCACCGTAATTTTTACTTCCTAACAAGAGTTTTCTGCGATATCATATCTTGTGTTATGTGTCTATTACTTTCATGAATGTTTCTATGAATGTTACATACCATTAATGTTATGAATTAATAGTACATGCATAAGAAATAACATTAGATTTGGTCGCTAATAAAATAAAGATTGACTGCTAATGAAGTAAGGTGAAAAGTGTTAAAAGTTTTAGAGGTACTGATTCACCCCTCCCCTCTCAGAACTACTTCTCATTAACCCCAACAATTGGTATCAAAGATAAGTCTCTTCTTGCAAAGCTTAAAGGCTTAAGAGAAAATATCATACAATGGAGAAGAACAGACTTGATAAAAATATAGAGAATAAAAAGCTTGAAATTTAGATGTTCTATGAACAGTATAAAGAAGCTAGAACCAACATGAGATAGTTGCTGGATGAAAGAAAGAATATGGCATCTCACTGTAATGAGATAGATTATCACGAGGAAGAGATTCCAAATTTCTTTGAGTCTTCAGGAACTAATACAAGCAAAGCATCAGATACACTAGAAGAAAGCATCACAAGCCTAACTGAAATCAATCTACATCTAGCTAGACAAGTCAAATCTCTGCAAATCGGTCAAGAGACATAGATGGTAAGGATGATTGATGTCATGAACAATGCTAAGCAAGTTGAACAAGAAAGAACACTAGCTACTAATGATATAAAAAAGATCACAGGAAAGCTACAGGAAAAGGAGTCTGGGATACAAATCAGAGAATCACCATGAGGTTACAAATCAGATTATTTTTATGAGTAAAGAAGAAAATAGAATGAATATGGAACTCATTGAAAGAATAAAGATTATCGGTGAACTAAGAGAAGAGAATGAAAAAATAAAGCATGAGGTTAGAATTCAACAACCAAATAATGACATGATCAAGAGAGTTGAAGAAAGTACAAAAATGATGGATGCATTCTTGAATGCATAATGAAGACCCAACACCAACATTGGACTAGGGTACACCGAGTAGGGAGAGTCATCAAATGAAGCTAATCCAAAAGATGCCTACATAAATCCTAGACCAAGGAAGCTAACATGAAATCACTATTGAAAGAAATGCCACACCTCAAATGTTTGCAGGAGAAAAGAAAAAGGTATTCCTAAATCCACATTTACATTCATAGGACAATGTTATAATTGTAGCAAGAAAGGACATAAATCATATGAATGTAAATCAAAGATGAAAGAAGCAAAGAAGGAAACCTATATGGACAAGTATTGTACCACCTGAAAAATACATGGGCACACATCTCTTGAATGCAGGAAGAAGAAAATTGAAGCATGGAAACCCAAAAATCAAGAAAATGAATATAAACTTAGCAGTCGGTAATTCATATGTTTGGGATTATAATACATGCATAAACTGCACAACATGTGGTAGATATGGTGACATTGCTGCAAACTGCATGAGAACATGGACCACAAGGTGTAGAGGCTGGACCAACCCTAGAATGACATGTTTACAATGTCATAAGGTTGGACATCTAAAGAAGGACTACAAAGACCAAATAATAGAAACCACCACTTTTGCAAATGGTAACACCTTTGAAGACATCCAAATAATTAGAAAGAAAATGTGGATGAAAGCTTCAACCATTGAGGAAGCTGGACCAAGCAATGCAGTCAGTGACACCTCATCCTATCGATCTCGTGACATCACTAGCCTCACCTAAAAGATGAACAAGTAAGTATGGAACTGCACTACACCAAGTCATATTTTGCATCAGTTCCATTATACAAATTGATAGATAGTCAAAATATGCATGAGTAAAGATGCATATTATGTCACTTGTTACAATTCTGAGAAAACAACCTCGTCGGTAAAAACATACCAAAAATCATCGGTGAGCATAAAAGGATGAGTTATCTACACTTACTGAGAAGCATCGGTCAACACATAACAAGGCTAAGTCATTAATGTAAACTGACACCTGTCGGTAAGGAAGAAAAGTTAAAATGTTGTCTTGACACTACACCAAGATCCGTTGGTGAAAGAAATAAATTTAACTACTATCCTAAGCATCCTGTCAACACTGAGAATGTTATTTGAGAGTTTACTCAATGAACTCCATCTTCATGACTCGACAAGTTGTTGAGCATTTATGACAAACTTAGGGCAAAAGTATATAAATACTCGACGAAAGCACTTCTTTTTTCACATGCAAATTGAGAAAAAAAGCAGAGCGTAAATAGAGAAAAAAGAGAGCCATTAGTAGAGTGTCCTTAACTCAATCCAACACACTCCAAACAGATCACTCACAAGCTACACAGATTGAAGTCAGTACCAAGTGTACCAAGAACTTTGTTATTATTTTTGAAAGAGCCCTAAAGCCGAAACACAATGGAAACAACTTCAAGAACAACTAAATTGAAGAGTGAAAAGAAGAATTTCATTAAGCTAATCAAGAATAGCACTTGTTTGGAACCAAAATACTAGATATGCCCAGAGATTGCCTCTCAACCTGATAATTCAGGTGCATTCTAAAAAAATCCCACCTAGGGTTTTGTTGATAGAAGATGTTAGATTTTATATCCACTACAAGGTCACTGAGATTGGTGATCTAGAGATAGATAAAGCTTCTAAGAATCTATGTGATGATAAAGGGAACCTAAAGGAAGAAAATATTCACTTTCAAGTAAAAGGGATAACAAATGCCCTATATTTCCTAAGGATTTTCAAAACTGACTGGATTCGGTTGGTACTAAGCAGAATGCATGATCAAAAGTTATGGTTGGATGAACCAAAACAAATTACAAAGGATGTATTACATGTTGTAATTGGTTACCCTATAACTAACAAATCAAAATCTCACAAGAATCCCTCTTGACCAGAAGTTGAGAAACTCACCAACGCTATATGGGATAACAGATGACTTAAGGTGAACACCATAACCAATGAGGAACTGAGGTTCGGTGCATGTGTCATAGGATACAAAATATTTCAAGCTATTAGGATAAACAACATAGCATCAATAATAGTAAGCACAACTTACAATATTGTCATGAAAGGAATACAAATGGATCTATGTGAGATCCTACTGAAGCAACTTGATGAAAATATGACAATATTTATGTCTGCCAAGTCAAACACATATAAGTTTGGCTCACTTATAATGTGTATATTATTTTATTTTGAATAATAGACTTCTTCAATTGGAAAAGTGAAGTGGGACACCACCAAGCCAGTCACATTATGAATAAGTGACCTTATCAAGTCACTAGGTGATAACTTTGATTTAGTGATGACTGAATACTTTCTTGATTTCAAAGAAAATATGATGGAGAGACTAAGGATCCCTAAATAGTTAATTAAAAAGCATAGGGAAGAGATATGCTTTATGTTAGATTCAGATTTCACTCATATTAAGCTAGTTGTACCAAGGATAGCCTGGTTACCACCACTTGACTATGAGACAAACATAGATCAAGCAACAAATGTAATTGATGCATTGTTGAATGAACCACTTGACAGTAAGAAACAAAGATTTGGAACATATGAAGAGGAAAAGTCTAAAATAAAAATGGGCCTAGTCATAAAGAAGACTGTCAATAAGAAATACAAGATGATAAAGAATATTGAGAAGTTGTTGTTGGTAAATGAGGAGGAGAAAGAAAAAACAAAGGACACTAAGGAATAGGGTGCCATCGGTGAAGAGGAAGATAAGAAAGCAACAAATTTTGAATCCATAAAGTCTAATGTGCCTCCACCTCTAACAAAGAAACCAAGGACTAGAGAAGCTCATAGGACAAGGAGACAAAATGTAAAGAAAGATACAACACCTCTTAAGAAACGTCAAGTGAGGACCTATAAGAGGAAGAAACAAACAAAGAAGCAAACACCTAACAAAAGGAGGAGAAGAATTGTCAGAACCAAGGCTGACATTGAAGATTCAAAACATGATGAGCCTGAAGTAGATAAGAAGAGCTTAACCCCTCAAACAATTGATGATATTGCTGAATCAATTCCTACAACATGTACCATGACTCATAGGAAAATTAGACAATGGGTAAAGATAGAAGCCCGAGGACCAAAATAAAATAGAAGATGAAATAATCAAGTCTATGGCTAAACTCAAATATGTACCAGTTGAGTTTGCTAACAAAATACCCCAACCACTGAGTGACATAATTTCAGCATGATGGTCTTATGCTTTGAGCTCAGAAAAGAAAGCCTATAAGAGGATACTTGTAACACTCATGCCTCCTGAATCCAAAGTGGAAGAGATAAAATAAATGATGAAAAATAATTCCAATAAATTTGTGGCAAAGATAAGAGCCTACAAAGTGCTACAAGGGAAGTTCTTAGATCTTGACACCATGACAAATGCTAAATGGAGAGAAATTCTTGATCTACCTACAAAATCAACAAGCTGTGAGAATCCATTACTTCTCACCGAGACACCTCATATACAGGAGAAGAAAGAAAAATAAATTCCAGAGAACATTTCTTTGGATAATATGGAAGATACTAAGCCCACTGGTTTAGATAAAGTCATGGATGATTTTGACATTCAAGATATTACTCACTATGATTCTAATAAGGATCCAAAGAAGGATGATGATGTAATATTCACATCTCTTAAGGATCAAGAAAAGAAACAAGCATTGAAGACACCAGGAAACAATAACATGGATGTTGCTAATGAGACATGGCCAAACACTTCAATCATTGACATAACAGGACTGCTGTAGAACAAATTCAAAAGGATGAAGATGTCATTGTTCAACAAGCTCAAACTAGAAAATAGGACACAACTACAGATGCAACATTGGTGAGCACACAGAACAATATGCCAGTATTGATGAAGGCCATCAATCTGATAGAAGGATAAGAAGAATCTACTACAGATACAAACATACCCAAATACAAGGGTAATCCTGAACCAAAGGACACAAAAGATGAATCCAAATATACAACTGCAGAACAAGCTTCTACCGATGATCAATAAGAGAAATCTACTGATAAAAATAAAGAAGGAGAAAAACAAGTAGAAGAGGAAAAGTAGAAGGAGAAGAGTGAAGCAGAAAAGAAAGATGATGATCCACAAAAGAAAATGAAAGATAAATATGTTGAAACACCCAAGGTTGATGAAGAGACATCTTCACCTAACCGACATGTGAACACCAAGCATTAGGAACAAGAAGTTTCATCTACAAAGCCTTCACCGAGCACCTAAGAGAAAACAAATGAACTACCAATGGTAGTTCATACATCTGCTTCTACACAAGTCTCAAGGAAGAAGAAGAGAAAGATCAAAAATCTAGTCACTCTGGATGAAATAATTGAGATTCTAGTATGTGATCCCAGAACATTGGATCCTACTGAGTTGACAAAGTATGCTAGAATTTTTGAAAGGAAAGCTATCCAAGATAAGATGAGAAAGGCCATAAAAGAATCAAAGGTACTCAAATTTGCAAAAGGAATCCTCCAACAAATTGTACTTGATACATATGTTGATCAAACAACTCCCATACTTTATCCATTAGTGGATCTCACCGACGCTATCACATCTCAGAATATAGATGTTGAAAAGGATATGGAAGCAAGACTTGAGAAGAAATTTGAACTCAAGTTAGCAGAGAAAATATGCCTAGAAGTGGCACTTCACAAGGTGAAGCTATCTAAAATGGTAAGCACATTGGATCCTATAATTTCAGAAGCTATAGCCTTAATTCAAAAATTGTGCATGTTGGATCAAATCACCAAGGAGTAGACCAAAAAGATAGCAAAAATTGATGCTAATCTTCAAGCTAGTGTACAAGGTCTCAGAAACACTGAAGATGCAATCAAATTGCACCATGACTAGCTCAAGCAAGCTAGGAAGCTAAGATAGGATATCAAGATTACAGAAACAAAGTTCAGAGATTAGGTGAATGAGCTTCAAGCTCAACTCTTACCAAATCTCACATTACTACAACACCATATGAAATAGGCAAGAACAATTATTGCCACCCTAGAAATGTCTGTCCTTGACAACATTTATGATATGCATGCCAGGATTGAACTAGAGCACATGGCACTGGAAGTCCTCAAAGAGAAATAGGAGAAAATGATGAAAGATATCAAGAAAAGTCACTCCCACATACTTGACACTCTGTAAGTTGCATAGTTTTGTCACATTTTTGACAACTTATAAGTTATACATTTCTGTCATGATTATCAAAAAAGGGGGAAATTATATGTACAGTCAGTAATCTTATAAAAAAAAGGGGGAGAGAGGAAAGAAAAAAGGGGAATGTATAGTATGAAGAAAAGTATACATGTACATATACTTATACTATACTGATGCATATAGTTACGGGGAGTCATATAATGACAAGGATAAACACACAATGTACATAATAAACACTTTAGTATTGTGCACATATTAGTTTTTGATACTAATGTCAAAGGGGGAGATTGAAGACATTATTTTTTCCATTAGTATATGCAAGGAGAAACATGATAAACACTATTAGTTAATACTAAACTAACAGAAAGGGAACAACACTACCTGACGCCAAGGTTACCGATATTTCTAAGTACAAAGCATCTGGATGCAACACAATTCAGTGTTAACTGATGACAGAAAAGACAAAGGAACCTGATGAGTAACCAACAGTGCAACTTGATGAAACAATCAAGAGTGGAACTCGAAAGATCAAGGGAACCCAATGAATATTTCAAAGAAGGAACAGTGACAGAATTTTAGTTCACACTGACAATCAGATACTGATAGTCAGTTACATCCCGCAAAAAGTGGATCTGACTTCCACGTCAGATAAATCACTAAAGTTTTATATTTAGCTTCTTGATTTATTTTTTAATCCATTACTTGAGGGAAAAGAAATGTAATTATTATTGTTTTTATCAGTCTAACTGATTAAAAACATGCAAACTAAAGGATCAAGGTCAAGTTGTATACCCTGGATCTAAAGTTAACATTGTAATGCGTGATTCAAGAATACGTCAAAGAAATTTTATAAATAAATGCTCAATCAATTTTGAACATGTTGTTTGATGATGATTGTGGCCTCTAAGAGCATCTAAGGTTTAGACAAGGTAATTCATACAGAAGAACAGACAAAGATCAAATCAATTTTCAAGAACAAGAACCAAGGCTGCCAACAAGCAGGAAAAGGTATTAATCAATCACTATAGGTGATATTCATATACTATAAGCTTTAATGGATATGTGATAAGAAATTATAGATTTAATATAGTTAGGCCATACATATTGTACACATTCTAAAAAGTGTAGTACACTTAAGAAATCCTTTTGAGAAAGGTGGATTTAACAATCCTATTGTAAATCTCTTAACCGAGTGCGCACTACACCAGTGTTGCTAAAGATCTTAACAGCGTAGATCCAAAAAGGTCTCCATATTAATAATCCTAATAGGGTAGATCATCAAAAGTGATCAAATTGTAAGCCTTAACCGGCTCCCTTCAATTCTGTAGATAGTGAAGTTTTGTGGGTGTCATCCCCACCGCAGTTTTTACTTCCTGACAAGAGTTTATATCATATCTTGTGTTATGTTTATATTAATTTCATGAATGTGTCTATGAATGTTACATACCATTAAGGTTATGAATTAATATAACATGCATAAGAAAGAACATCAGATTTGGCCAGTAATATAATAAAGATTGATTCCTAATGAAGTAAGGTGAAAAGTGTTAAAAGTTTCAGAGGTACTGATTCACCCCTCCCCTCTTAGTACTACTTACCATTAATCCCAAAAATTATAACATGTAATCAAGTACTTAATTGTTAACACTTAGCTTTCATGTATGTTACATCTAGATGGCCACTCAAGATGTACTAGCCTAGGATGTATAAGCTCAGGATGCACCTCACACTCCTGATCTGGCGAATATTTTTCAGACTACTCAGGTATAGATGGATTGACTTAGAGAGTCCATCTGTACATCTCATCCAAGTGGCATATACAAAGATATTTGTATAACCATATTGAGGATTTTGGAGGATATGACTACTAGATTGAGATCCCACTCTTCCTTCACACCACAAGTTGTGTAACGCCCCACCAGGGAACCCAAGAGAGATTAACCTAGTACATGTCACTATGTGTGCTGAATAATTTTTTTTTTTAAAGTTAACATAAAGAAACATACAATCATGCGGAAGTGATTACCATTTATACACATGTCTTACACTCACATAGATTACATGACTCAAGGGTTCCATGACATTGAATTACTTAAAGCAAAACACAACTAGCAACATAACAAAAGATTCCATCTGATTAAACATAACAAATACAACTTACATAACCATAATTACAATCCTCATGGATAACCATGAAACTACCATAAACTCACATCCACTACACATGTTAGAGGGTATATGGTAATCACTCTAAACTACTTACTATTATAACTTCCAGATTAGGTATCACATGCGATACACTAATACAAGATTACAATAATGAAATCACATAATAAATGATGAAGGAACATAAAGAGCTCATCCACAAAGAAACCATCAAGCACCTGGTACAAGGATGTCAAATCTCAATGGATAAAGAATCACTACCACCCATCCATGTGGAACCACAAAGGTCCACCCCACCGTGCTGAGGAGATAACAATAGATCCCAATCGGATATCCAAAACCAACAAGGCATAACCACT
>MU225586.1:1743760-1787836 GCA_018584345.1 Thuja plicata | reverse complement strand
TATATATATATATGAGATCTTAAAATTTACTTAGTTCAATCTATAGATCTATCTATCTATCTATACATGTAGCTCAATGGACCATATAATATAAAATATATGCTTACCAATTTTTACCAATCCCTAGATATGACCGTAATCAGTAGAGATCAAAGGAACATCATCAAATTTTTCATGTTCATCTCTATCAAATGTATCAATAACAACTAGTGGCACTAGATTCCATGCACCTACATATCCACGGTCTTGATTGATGCATTCCTCATAATTGTCAGCAATGTAGTGACGACATAAGCATGAGTAGTCCTTAGTGTTCAATGTCCAATTGTGATAATTTGTACTCATAACTGATGCAAAGATCACTTCATTTCTATCCTCTTGCAACCATGCATAATTTTTCTATCCACACTTGAACAAATGCATATATAATACATTCTATAAATATAATTTGAATAAAGAATACATAAAAAATTTAAACACTTGAATAAATATATATATCATGCACACATGAATAATTTAAAAATGTGTGCATACCTTTTATCTCCCAAAATTTTCTATGTGGTACTGCTTGAGTCATTCCTAATGACTTGTCATTCTCATTTGGTGTGAAATGTGTCTTGCACCATTCAACAATATCATGTTCATTTTTTATATGAACTCCCTTATAATTCATTTCATACTTTCCTAGAGCTTGTTTGATACAAGATCTAGCACCATCATGTTCACCTTTTCCATGTCCACTCTCAAAGAAACTCCATACATGTGGCATGTTTTTATTATGATGATATCTACATAGTGCATAAAATGGTTTGGATGATATGAATTGTGCAGCACATCCATCTGACCAAACATAATGTTTATCAATTTTTATACCTCTTTCTTTCAAATTTGCAAAAAACATCTTGAAGTAGTGTTCTACATAATGAATGTCATGCTCTCTATCATCACTTATATAAAAATGATATTCCTTCTTGATGACCCATGCTTCAAATGTGTTCTGAATAGCATCTAAATATAATTGTGTTTGTCAATAACACACATGTACCGTAATAGTAATTTCCTCTAAAAAATATTATTCCAATTGAATTACCTTTTGATGAACAAAGGAATAGTTTTCTGTGAAATCAACAATTGATACAATAGTTCCAAGGGGGAAATTCTCTCAGTGTTTGGAATTGTCGTGCTTGCCACTTTGCAAAAAAAGAACAATGAATGTAGGGTTGAATCATTTTTTTAAATTTGTCCATAAATACTCCAACATTTATCTCCTCTTCAACATATTCTAACCTTTTGGATTCTTTCCCAAAAAAAATTTCATTCTTTATATATTTGTAACTCTTACAATTTCTCATCTTTGTTACATCAATGTTTTCATTTTCCAAAGGAAAAAGAGTTAATTTAGCACATCTTTGACATATTTATTTTATACAATTTATTTGTCTAGCTGCATCATCTCTTTTATCACATAAAATTGATGAGATGAACTCACTTTGTCTACTAGGAGGAGAATTTTCAAAACCATAAGTGTCTTCTACAAAATTTTAAAAAACCTGATAGTGGAGATCAATATTCAATATGATAATGACAACAACAAGTTTCAAACACTTTGTTTGTCCTGATATAATATGGCTTCAATATTTCAAACAATGTTTTCCCAATCTTTATATTAGGATTTGAACTACATAATGACACATACATTTCATGTTGTGTTGTGTCCAACAAATGTTTTCTTTTGATATTCATATTGATTAGCTGAAATTCTATGTCTGATAACATCTCTACTATTTGATGAAGGATGCGTATTATCATACCAAAATAATGTGACCAAATTATTGATTCCTCCATCAATCCTATCAGAATGAGGAGCTCTACACATGATATCCCATTTTCCTTCAAAGGTGCTATCATCCAAAAGCATTCAAATATTAACAGATCATGATATTGTTTTCTTACTAAAATCAATCTGAGATGAAACTGAAGATATTTGTCTTTTTTGGAGCATAGTGTTACCTACAATGGATGTCAACATAAATTTTCTTGTAATGGTCTTATCTTTAGTTCGAGATCACTTCCCTACCTGGTTTAAACCTTTCCAAAGATTTTCAATAATATCAATTTGCATGTCAACAACTTTTCTATTCTTTGATGTTGTGTCTATACCCAATAATTTTATTGCCCCTTCAAAAAAAAAATTATAAGTACAACTGAAAGCAATTGGGCTTGTTCAAGTGTTTCAAAATTGTCGAATTTAGCCAATATTTCTCTTTCTATCCTATTCAGAGACCTCTTCTTAGCAAGACTTAAGGGTTGAACATTAGAAAGTGATCTCAAATTCTCCACAATCATTGTAAGCAAATGATCTAAGTTTCTATAATTAATATTTCTCTTTACAGTTTGAGCTAAATTTATAAATTCATCCATACTGGTAGGAGCACATGATGTTGAACCTTCTCCAATGTCAATTTCTTGAGCTTCCATACGGAGTGATCTTGACACTTCTTCAATGTGCAATTCTTCAACTTGAGTTGACCCTCCTACTTCAACTTGTCCTTCACCTTCTTTAGTTTTATGATAATATGCCAATGCAGATTCACAATTTCTTTCTTCAATACAAAGTGACCTTTTTATAGTAGATTTACTTTGTCTTCCCTTCTTGTTCCCCATTTCTTCTCTATAAAAAATGTCTTCCAAAAGATCGACAATAAAAATTCTCTCCTTCAAAAAAATAGTTTGATCTAATATTTCTCGTCTCCAAAATTATGCCTTTGAATAAAAATAGAAATAGCAATCGTTCTCTGAAAAACACCTTTGTAATAATTGATCAAAAATAGAAAAAAAAAATTAACTTATTGCAGTTCGGTGAAAAATGGAAAGAAAAAACTTTACATTTATACCATTCTAAATTTAAAAAAAAAACAAATTCATAACTAGTCGACCTACTTTGCACCAAGTAGGTTGGGTAAAATTTTGGTGGGGTGTTTCTTGTTGGAATTTTCACATGGGGGTCTTTGCGCAAAGACCCTTTGCATGAAGTCCCTCAAATGCCTTCACGCGAAGGAGTGCTTCGCTCAAAGACCCCTAAATTGAAATTTTACCCTCAGAAAAAATAAAACTCCAAAAAAATGGCCTTTCAAGGCCTGGGACAAGGACCAAACAAGATGCTTTTCTAGAACACATGATTTCAAATGATGCTATTCAGAACAAGCTTTGTAATGAATGTAATTTTAATACATATTGAGTTCATTGTCACTTTCAAATATTAATTTAACTAAACATAGGTTGTTTGGTCATTCAACAACCTGTCTCTTCAAGGGTTTGGGAAAAATAGTAAATTGCAAAAACAAAATTATGAAAAATATGTAGTAAAATTGTATGTGTTTCACCTTTCTATAAAAAAATGTAAGAAAAAATTAATTTCGATATATACAAATCAAGTTAGAGCGATCTAAGTGACCTTATATCTAAATTACAGTTATTGTCACTTTAGAACTTAATAAACTATGAAATATTGACTTAAAATGAATGAAACCAATTGCATCCTTTAGATATTGAAGTTATAAATATAATCTTCAAATAATTACATCGTTATCATATTTAAAAAAAAGTTATGCTAATCCAAGTGAGAGTCACTTCTTAAAAACATGGTTTTTTCACACAAACCACTTTTTGAAGGAGAAAGAAAAGTGAATTTAAATGAATTTTAGATTTTTTTTAAAAATATATTTATAAACTAGAAAGAAATTTATAAAAGACTCTAGTTTACATCATCTCCAAATTCCTAATATTTTTGTGACAACTGGTGTTTGAAAGTGAAGTTTTTTCTCAGAATGTTGATCTCTGTGTCAAAGTTGGCCAAAAAGTGGGACACACTATTGTGGGACCACCCTCCATATTCTTTTCACATCCATGATTAGTTCTACTTAGAAATATGTGGAAAGTAGTTAGTTTCATGACTGGACCAGATATCCACTGCCTCTTTGTATTCTTCCAGGCTGTTAGACAATGCAGGGTTGGGATTTATGTGTGTAGGTAGAATCCCAAGGAAGTGTAAGGCTTTTTGGTTGGGTGGAAGAGATCTTGAGCCACACTCCTATCTTGAGATAGAAGATAGAAAGTTGCTTGAGGGCTTATGAGAAAGGGATCTACAGAGGGATAGTTGTTTGATGGTACTTACGTATCTTGTTTCATGATAGACCTTAATGGTCTTGCTTTTGATGTATATTCTTGATGTATTTGATTTTATGTAATGATGAATTATCATGATGTATTGGGATTCTTATGCCTGGATTAAGTATAGTTACAATACATAGCTAAAATTATGAATACTTATCTATGTTGATGTAACATTTGTTTGACTTACATTATTTTAGAAATGAAAATATATTTGTTATTAAGAAATGAGTTAAAATTTCTCTTTGAAACATTATTGTGACAAGATGGGCATGAGGTCCTAGGTCACATAAAAGGGGTAAAGTGGATCCACTAATCTTTACAGGTGATTTTCATGCATTCGTAGATGATTTACTCACTTAGTAAGCACCGCATGTTAAATGATACATATGACTGATTTATTTTAGTTACATATGATCAAGTTGTGATCTAAAACTAAGTTGAGTTAATAAATTGTGATATTTAACTGATAATGTTGTCTCTTGGTATTGAAAATTGAAACATTTTTTCCTTGAGCTATTGAGATTGTGAATAAACTAAAAATATTTTGAGTGTATATATAAGATTTTGATAGGAAATTAATATGAACTATCCACTAACAAGGTCAATTCTATGTGATGCCACTTGGTTTGGTAAGTAAGCATAGGTATGTGTGTGCTTTTTGTGATTATAAGGTATTATGCAACTTTATTTCTTAAAGCATTGAGATAAGGGAATATTAAACTTTAATTTGATTATGGTCATGAAATGAAATAATGCTTTTGTGTTATTCCTATGGACATGTAAAATATGGAATGACGCATCATAAGAGAGGTGGGGAATATTATCGAAGAGAGGTAGCCTAACCTTGTAAGACTGTTAGGTGGTAATGGAATTCACACACACTCACATAGAAAGTTTTCTCCAAATGATTACTATTACATGTGTGTTTACTACAACTGTGTGTTATTACTGTCTTTGAAAATGTTTGTTTCTATTAAGGTGTGTGTTTATTTTATTATAATGCAATCCAAATAAAAAATAGGATTCATTTAAGAAAATTAATTTGAGTCTTGTTAATTTTATGATAAAATATCTATGTGTGTACATGCCTTATCTTGAACTTTTGAACAATAGAAGTTAGATTATTATTCATGTCGATGTGAAATTCTTGATTTTCTTTGGATATTATTTTAAGCCCTTGTATCACTGCATCAAGACGATGTGTTTTCTAAGGGGGGAAGGTTGTAACAACCCTAGTGTTCAACAATATTTTCTACACACACACACACACATACTAATTGTGTAAGCTGAAGAAAAGGGATAGTTGGTTAATTTGAACATGTGTTGTATCAATTTTTTTTAAATATTATTTATTGCAAAGTTTGTTTAGAAAGGCGATCATTGGGGACTTAAAATAAACTGCCTCCTCAACCTATACCTCCCAGTGTTTCGCTCTAATTTTAGCTGGTAATCAGGGGTGGTTGTAACGGTTTTGGGGTATTAAATTTTTAACATGGTATTATGTTTTGGGGATTTTGTTAAAAACCTTTTTGTGCATGCTTTTAGGGGGAGAAAGCATCATTCCTTATTTGTAGAGGGGGGGAATGAGGCCTCATCTCCAAATGGATTTACACATATTGATATAGGGGGAGTGTTCAGGGGGAAAGCATGAGGGAGAGATAGTCTTATGGCTTCAAGATGAGCTCAATGATGAAATTATATAGCATTTCAGTCTTCTACACCTGCAGAGAAACAATAAGAAGAGTATTAGGTGCAAGTCACAGACAAATCAGTTGGTGGTAGAGATGCTCTTTTTTTGGGACTGCTAGTTCTATATCACATGATGGTTCCTCTAAGCCTATATGGGAGAATAAGTTTGGTAGTACATTATTGATATACAAACTATTCCATTTATTTTTAACCGTGTGTGCTTACCTTTATGTTTGGCTGCACAAAATTCACCCATTGTTTTACACCTTTGACTGATATTGTTAAAACTATTCTTGTGTATGTTTTGTTCTGTTGACCATAAATGTATAACATGAATCTCAAACTACTGGTTCTGCAACATGCATTTGGAGTGGGGTCATTTCGTGCTTGGTGTAATGTAAACAATTATTTTTTTCTTCTTTTTATGATGTGCTAAATATTTGTACACATGCAACCTACTGGAAGAGGCATTTTATTTGGGAGTGCATTTGTGGGAATTTTCTTCATTTGTTGTTTGGATTGTGCTCAAGCAATGTAGACATAGTATGGTTTTGTATTTTTTATTTGGGAAGGTGACAAACCCTTGTTTTGGAATTCCCTAAGATTGTGTGCTCATCTCTCACTTCAGAGCTCTCAAGTGTTGCTTTTGGTTGTGATATATAGGTTCTATTTGTATCCTTTCCTGGTATGATCCACTCTTTTCATATTTTAGTTGTCTTGTCTTCTAGCTACCATTTGTGATTTTTGATGTTCATTTATGAGATTTTGTTATTCTCACCCTCTTCCTTGGTTGACGTCCATAGTTGTAGGGGATATACATTCTTTTGTTCTTCGTTGATCATAAGATTACATCCTATCATATCCAATGTCTCTTAAATTTGTGTTGGGATTCCTTGTTTTAAATGGCTCTCCAATGGAAAAACATGTTACATTTTTATAGTTTGGGTCTTAGATATCCAAGGTTAGATGGTATGTTTACATGGTTGGCAGAACTTAGTTGGATTATGTGGCACCAATTTAATGATCTCTTGCACTGTTCATACAAGAAATAGAGAGACATTTTCCATTTATTTATTCTTGGCATTTTTTGGGACTAAATCATTGTCCACTGCAATTGTGTAATGTGAAATAATAATCGATTTTATTTAATCTACCTAAACCTATCATCTTTTTTAGACGAGTCTTTGCTCCTCTCACCACACAACCTAATATATGAGTAAAAAAATGTAAGGAGTAAAGGGGATAAATATGATATCCCTAGTTGGGAAGGGTTTGAACTAGAAGGTGCAACTTCTATAAGATATGGTCTAGTTGAGTTGTTGATTCTCTAGCTGTCTGAACCCTTAAGAACCTATAGTAAAAAAACTTTTCTTCTTCATCTTGGCTTGAAGGACTTGGACTACCTCATATTTTAAATGTTTTCCATTCCCTTAGTATAGTTTGTTTTTGTAAAATGACTTTGGAGGGGTCTTAGAATTGCGTAGAATCTAGCTCTTGTAAAGTACTCAGTGTATGTGTTTGGGCTGCTATGCACTAGGTATTTCTATCACATACCTTCATTTTTTGATAGGATGTATCTCTACAATAAAGTCATGGAAAATTTTCCTCCCTTGTTTTCATCTATTGTTTCCTTGAATTTACACATTGTTTGCAAAAATAATAAAGTTTTGAAGCATTTTGTTAAATATTTGCATGCCTTGTTCATGCATCTAATTTTGGATTCTAAACTACCAGCGCCTTGCCATCATTCTTTTACCAACATATAGTATCATTTTTTGGGCTTATTGTGGGCTAGGTCGAAAAGGCAACATGGGTACGTATTATGTCAATATATCTATTTTGAGGAAGCTTATTCCATCAAGTGCATATGTATTAGGAGATGGGTTTTCTTTCAGTATATGACTATAATCTTTCCCTACATTTACTAATTGGTTAAATATAGGCTGCATTATTTTTTGTATGGGGTTTGGGATATGTGGTCATCATTAAATTAATATGTGGATCTAATGTTCTGTTAAATTTTTATCTACATCTTAGCATATATTGATCTGATGTTAGCTCCATAGGTCTTCCAATAAATTCTAATTTTAGTGAATCACTCCATAACATTTTTTGTTGTGAGATAATACTCCCTTGAGTTTTATGTCAACAATTCACTTGCACTGTCTATGTTAATACTTTATTTTCAAATGGATATTACAAAGTACCGAGTGTATGCATTTGGGTTTCTATGCATTAGGTATCTTTGTCGTGTACCTCCATTTTTGGAAAGGATGTAACTCTGGAATAAAGTTGAGTAAACTTTTCCTGCCCTATTTTCATGCCTTGTGCCCTTGAATTTACACATTGTTTGCACAAGTAATTAAGTTGTGAAGCAGTCTATTAAATATTCTCATGCCTCATTCATTATTCTAATTTTGGATGCTCAATTACTAGCACCTTGCCTGTTGACACTTTTTTATTTGATCACAATATGTGACATGGAGGAAAAGTGACATGTCACAGGACAACACCATTCATTATAGTTTTATTTTATTTTACCTTAATCATGGGTATAATTTTGATTAAGGCTACATAACTCATGTGGACACCAAAGGAAATTACATTATGATTGAGGCATGATTTAACAAAGCTATCATTATGTTTTTGTTCATCATTTGACTTTGGTTGTTCGACGTCCATGGAAGAAACCCTTGCTACGTTATTGGAACTATAAGAAGAAATGATTGTGGGTATTGTTGTCTTATCCATCTCACCAAAATTTGTTTATTTTTATCCAAACAAAAGGTATGTCTTCACTGCGATATGAAATTTAATATTGGCTAAAACCGTTCATTTGTGGTTGAACCGTATTTCAAAGAGAAAAGAAAATTGTTGTTTGAAAGGAAGATTATCTTATTTGATTCAGTTTGAAGTGGGTTAAGAAGATATGGTTATCAGTTTTGTATTCACGAAGAAATAGTTTTGGTTTTTTTTGTTTAACCCAAACATGGGTAGGTAGACTATTTGGTTTGAAATATTTGAGTTTCTTTCTGATTACCATCGATTCATATTTTTGGTTCGAAAAACCATTTATGGTTACCAACAATTTTTCCAGTTACATTACCAGACATACTGAAACTAGTGAAATGCATTTGTACACCCCTTTATTAATTAGATGTTGATGTGTGTGTAGTGGGATGGTATTGTAGATACACATTTGCATATCTGAGTATAAATTAGTGTTTGTGAGATTTGAAAGAAAAATTTCAAGGTTGCAGTCTATGTAAATTGTATAAAGGTTCATACTTTTATATAGGTGTAATTTGAATATTATCTTTAGAACATTATGAAAGTAGGGTTGTAGCCCTAACAGTTGTAGCTGCAAAAGATATTGTAAGGATATTGAGGTTTAGTGAAGATTTGTAGTGGTTTTTTCATCCTATGACAAAATCATTTTGATTTCAGGGGGTTTTTCCACTTGGCACAAAATTCTAGTGTGTCGTCTCATTTCCTGATTATGTTATTATTATTTTAATACTTTTATGCTCTCTTGATCATTTAAATTGGTTATGTAGTATAAATCATATTTGTATTATGTTCAAGTATTAAAGTTATTTAATTTTCTCCGGTCTGATTCACCCACCCCCCCTCTAAGACCTCTGTTACTTCCAACAAGTGGTATCAGAGCAAGGATTCCCTTGTATTTTGTCTTTTGGAATTACCTTGGGTCTTTTGGAAGTATCCATGGCACAAGAAGATGGTGCTTTGCTTAAACGATCTCCTCTTTTTGATGGAACTGTTTATGTCTTTTAGAAAGTTATGATGGAAGGTTTTATAAACTCTCTTGATGTTTGTATGTGGGAAGTTGTGACAAAAAAATATGTAGTTCCTAAAACTGTTCCAAAAGATGCTGATTATAAATTTGTCTATGAACTTGATAAAAGGGCACAATTTTCTTTTTTATGTGGTCTTACAAAAGATGTATTTGTTAAAGTAATGTACTATCAATCTACAGATGATATTTGGGAAAAGTTAGAAACCAATTTATCAGGGTGATGAGAAAGTTAAGGAATCCAAGTTGTTAACTCTAAAAAATCAGTTTGATGATTTAAAGATGAATGAGGATAAAAATATAGGAGTCTATTTTCAAAGGGTAGATAAAATTATTAATGCTAGCAGAGGATTAGGAGAAAGTATTAATGAACATTATGTTGTCTCTAAAGTGATAAGAAGTGTCCTGCCTAAATTTGACACAAAAATTTATGTCTTAAAAGAAAAGAATTTTTTTTCAAAAATGACTTTGGATCAGATACAAGGTACTTTAACTGCCTATGAAATGAGAATTAGTAGTAGTATTTTCTCTACTTCAAAAGAAACAACTTTTAAGGCTGAAAGGAAAGATGAAAGTGATTCTGATATCACTGATTCTCTTGAAGCATTGCTTGTACAAAGATTAAAAAGGTACCATGGAAAACCTAAATATTTTAACTAAGGGCAAATAGGGAATTTTTCTGTAAAATGTCCTAATGATGATCAATATGAAGATAATGAAAAATCAGAAAAATATTCTAACAAGAAACTTTGGAATATAAACAAAAGATTCAAAAACTTTAAGAACAAGAGTCTTTTGACCAAAGAAGACTCTGATGAAGATTCAAACAATTCAGGAGATGAGGGAGAAACATTGTTTATGCCTGAGATAATAAAACCTATAGTAGTTCAGGAAGAATCATCATCTGATTCAGATGAAGATGTAAATCTTGAAGAAGAAATGCTTTGTTCTCTTCAAGAAATAAAGAAATGAAAGAAATTAATTTCTACTTATGATAAAAATGAACTAAATGCAGCTAATCAGTTGATTAAAAAGAAAAGATTGGTAATAGAATAAAAAGATCAGAAAATTCTAGTTTTGCAAAAACATGTTGACTCAAAATGCAATGTTTTAGAATACAGAGAATCTTCAAAATATGGATCAAGGTATTTTTTCAAAGGTTATTGTTATAGATGTAATCTATTTGGTTTCAATTCAAATGAATGCAAACAAACAAATTATGGATCTATACATAAAAGGACTATCAGATGTTATCGCTGTTTTTTTATGGTCATTTTGGTAGAGAGTGTAGGTTGAATTCTACGCCTAAATAGATTTGGAAACCCAAGTGTGTTAATACTAAAAAATCTTGATTTGTAGATAATTCTCTATTTGCAAATAAATCTTCTACATGTGTGCTTGACAGTGGTCGTTCCCATCACATGTCTGGGAGAAAAAGTAAATTCATTCAATTGGAAGATTTTGATGGAAATTTTGTTAGCTAGGAGACAAATCAGGTGCATACATTATAGGTAGAGGCATGTATATGTTTAAGTAAAGACACTCCTATACATGATGTATATTATGTTGAAGGTCTAAAACATAATCTTTTGAGTGTCAGTCAAATTTGTGATAATGGTTACTCCATTTCTTTCAATGCTCGGGATTGGTCTATTAGAAACTCAAGAGGGTGTATTACAACAAGTGGGTTAAGAAAATGTGGCAATGTATATAATTTGATTGATTCAAATGTTCAAGAAACATCCTTAATTAATACCTGTTTCACGACCCAAATTGAGGAAAATTGGTTATGGCACAAATGTTTGGGTCATATAAATTCTGACAATCTTGTAAGAATAAAGAAAGAATAAGAAGGTAGGGGGTGTGCCTCTAATTAGTAAGCCTACAAATATTTGTGAGGAATGTGTTAAAGGAAAATAGACTAACTCATCTTTCAAAACAAAAGAGTATCTATCTACTAGACCACTTAAACTTGTTTATACTGGTTTATGTAGATAAACTAAGACTCAGTCCTTAAATGGTGAAAAGTATTTTATGATGTTTGTAGATGATTATTATAGAATGATATGGGTCACATTTCTAAAAAACAAATCTGAGGCTTTTGAAGATTTTAAAAAATTTAGAAAACTGGTACAAAGAGAAACTAATTTGAAATTAAAGTGTCTAAGATCAGATCATGGAGGGGAATTTACATCCCAATAATTCATTGAATATTGTGAAAAACATGACATAAAAAGACAATAGTCGAGTGCTTGTACACCATAACAAAATGGTGTTGTGGAAAGAAAAAATAGAACAGTAAAGGAAATGGCTAGAACCATGTTAAATGATTCCAAACTTCCAGATAAATTATGGAAAGAGATTGTTCATACAACCACCTACATTCTTAATAGAGCTCAAATAAGAGTCCAAACATCCTATACTCCCTATGAGTTATGGAATGGAAAAAAAACAAATGTTAAACATTTCAAAGTCTTTGGCTGCAAAAGTTTTATCATAAAAGATGATGACAGTTTAGAAAAATTTGGTTCTAAATCAGATGAGGGTATTTTTCTTAGGTACTCTATGCATAGTAAGGCTTTTAAGGGTTATAAAAAATACAGAATAAAATTGTGGAGGCTATAAATTTTGTTTTTGATGAAAATACTATGCTTTATAAACATTGTGGAATAGTTGATGAACATGTTACACATTTTGAATCAGGTATTGATAATCTGAAATCAAGTGATGTAGAAACTGATTTAGAAACAACAGACTATGTTGAACAAGAAATATGTTCAAGTTCTAAAATAAATCATAAAACACCTTCTCGAATTATTGCTAAAAGCCATCCTGAATCTCTATTCATGGGAGACAAAGATGCTGGAATTTTAACTAGAAGAAAAGCTAAAACTGATGAACATGCAAATATTGTTGAACACTTTTGTCTATTATCATATTTTGAACCCAAAAATATATAAGAAGCTCTTAAGGATTCCAGTTGGTTAAGTGGTATGCATGATGAAATAAATCAGATTGAGAAAAATAAAACGTGGGAACTTGTTCCACGACCTGATGACAAAAATGTCATCGGTGGGAAATGGGTCTTTTGTAACAAACTTGATGACAATGGTAAAGTGGTCAGGAATAAAGCCAGATTTGTATGTAAAGGATATGCTCAACAACAGGGAATAGATTTTTGTGAAACGTTTGCTCCTGTTTCAAGAATGGAATCTATTAGGATCTTTTTAGCTTATGCAAGTTATAATAAATTCATTGTTTATCAGATGGATGTAAAAACAAATTTCTTAAATGAATATATTGAAGAAGATGTGTATATAGAATAACCAGACAAATTTGTATCTAAAAAATCACCTAATTATGTTTATAGGCTAAAAAAGGCATTGTATGGTTTAAAAAAAGCTCCTAGGGCTTGGTATTCCAATCTGGACAAATATCTTCTTGCAAATGGTTTTTTTCATGGTGGTGTGGATAGTACTCTCTACAATAAAATGGTAAATGTTGAAATACTTGCAGTTGAAATATATGTAGATGATATTATCTTTGGATCTACAAATGATAACCTGTCCAAGTAGTTTTTTGAGATCATGGAATCTAAATTTGAAATGTCTTTATTAGGTGAACTAAAATTCTTTCTGGGCTTGCAAATATCTCAACTTTCAAATGGGTTATTTATTTCTCAAAAAAAATGTGTAAAAGAAATGTTGAAAAATTTTAATATGGCTGATTGCAAACTAGTTGGTACTCCCATGGAAACTAGCTATAAATTGGTTAAGAATGATGATTCACCTGATGTGAGTCAAAAAAAATATCAGTCTATGATAAGAAGTCTTCTCTATTTAACAAATTCCCAACAAGATCTAATGTAGGCTATTTTTATGGTATCTAGATATCAATCTACGCCAAGATAGCCTCATCTCATTGTAGTAAAAAAGATCTTTAAATATATTAAAGGTACACTTGATTTTGGTCTTTGGTATCTGCATAGTTCTAATTTTACTTTGCTTGGTTATACAGATGCAGAGTGGAGAGGTTGTTCAAATGATAAAAAGAGCACATGCAGTGTTGCTTTCTTTCTTGGTGACTATTTGGTTACCTGGGATAGTAAGAAACAAGATTGTATTAAATTATCTACTTGTGAGTCAGAGTATGTTGGTGCCACTTCTTGTTGTACTCAATTAATGTGGATGTCTTATCAACTCCTTGATTTGGGAAATCTAGTTTCCAAACCTATCTCTATTTTATGTGACAACACTAGTGCTATTCAATTGAGCAAGAATCATGTTCAGAATTCACAAACTAAGCATGTTGCCATTAAAATTCTCTATCTTTGTGATAAGGTTCTTGAGAATGAATTTAAGTTGGCTTATGTCCCCACTATAGCTCAAGTGGCTGATATTTTTACTAAAGCGTTGTCTAAGGATTCTTTTGAGAAGTTTTGTTCTAGATTGGGGGTCTTCTCTCACTCTCTTGTGTCCTAATTCTATCATCCAGGGGGAGATAATGTTTAGGTCTCTTCTCCTAAATTCAATTGATTATATAGCAAGTTTTGTCCTTGATGACAAAAAAAAGGGGATAATTATTTATTTAGCTGTGTTTAGTTGATTGGTTTGATTGGTTCAGATTAGATTGGTTTTGAGTGGTTCCATTGTAGATTTGTCATTTTTACATGATGCATGGTTTAGTTTGGTTGGTTTCTTCTGATGAGCATTTTTTTATGTTAGTTGATTTTGTTATTGATAGTTGATATGTTATGTGACTCACTTACAAGAAGTTCTTTCACAGATGGTTTAGGTGACTAAATTTGTAACAGGTTTTTTGAACATATTTAATTGTTTTATTAGGTTCATTGGTATGATTCATGAATTCAGTTAATGATTGTTTTGATCACTTAATGGATATGTTTTTTTTCCATCAAGGACAAAGGGGGATTTTTTTTAACTCTATTTTATTTGATGACAATATGTGAAACAGAGGCAAAGTGACATGTCATGGGCCCACACCTTTCAGTATGGTTTTATTTGACTTTACCTTACTCAAGGGTATAATGATGATTAAGGTTACGTAACTCATGCGAACACGTAACTCATGTGGATTCCAAAGTAAATTAAATTATAATCGAGGCATGATTTAACAAAGCTATCATTATGTTTTTATTCATCATTTGACTTTGGTTGTTCGACGTGCATGGAAGAAACCCTCACTACATTCTTGGCAATGTAGGAATAAATTATTGTGGGTATTGTTGTCTTATCTATCTCACCAACATTTGTTTATTTTTGTCCAAACAAAAGGTATGTCTTCAATGCGATATGACATTTAATAGTTGCTGAAACCATTAATTTGTGGTTGAAACATTTTTGAAAGAGAAAAGGAAATTGTTATTTAAAAGGTAGATTATTTTATTTGATTCAGTTTGAAGTGGGTTAAGAAGATATGGTTATCAGTTTTGTATTCATGAAGAAACTATTTTGGTTTTTTTGTTTAACCTAAGCATGGGTATGCAGAGTATTTGGTTTGAAATATTTAAGTTTCTTTCTGGTTACCATCGATTCATATTTTTGGTTTGGAAAAACCATTTATGGTTACCGACAATTTTTCCAGTTACATTACCAGACATACTAAAACTAGTGAAATGCAATTGTATAACCCTTTATAAATTAGATGTGGATGTGTGCAGTGGGATGGTATTGTAGACACACATATGCATATCTGAGTATAAATTAGTGTTTTTGAGATTTGAAAGAAATATTTTAAGGTTGCAATCTATGTAAATTGTATGACAGGTTCATACTTTTGTATAGGTGTAATTTGAATATTATCTTTAGAAAATTGTGCAAGGAGGGTTGTAGCCCTGACAGTTGTAGCTACAAAAGATATTGAAGTTAAGTGAAGACTTGGAGTGGTTTTTTCATCCTATGATGAAATCATTTTGATTTCAGAGGGTTTTTCCACTTGACACAAAATTTTGGTGTGTCGTCCCATTTCATGATTATGTTGTTATTATTTTAATACTTTTTTTTTCTCTCTTGATCATTTAAATTGGTTCTTCTATATAAATCAGATTTATTTTTTGTTCAAGTATTAAAGTTATTTAATTTTCTCCAGTCTGATTCACCCCCCCTCTCAGACCTCTTTTACTTCCAACACTTGCCATCCTTATTTTTCCAATATATAGTTTCATTTTTGGGGCTTACTGTAGACTAGGTCGACAAGGAAACATAGATACGTATTATGTCAATATATCTATTTTGAGGAATCTTATTCCATCAAGTGAAAAGTTGTTAGTGGATGTGTTTTCTTTCAGTATGTGACTGTAATCTTTCCTTGCATTTACTAATTCATTAATAATAGGCTGCATCATTTTCTATATGGGGTTTGGGATGTGTGGTCATTATTACATTAATATGTGGTTCTAATGTTCTATTAAATTTTTTATCTACATCTTAGCATATATTGATTTGTTGTTAGCTGCATAGGTCTTCCAATCAATTCCAATTTCAGTGAATCACTCCATAACTAATTTTTGTGAGATAATACTCCCCTGAGTTTTATGTCAACAGTTCAGATGCCATGTCTATGTCCATACTTTATTTGTAAATGGCTATTGCAATTTTGACAAAAATTTTATATTTTTTTATTCTTTCATAGTGTAGCTATGCTTTCAATTCAGAAATATTGAAGCTAAAATAATTAATTAATACTTGCCTATGTTGATGTATGAAAGAGTGTTCTTTTTGCATTTCTTCATACTTAAGAAATGAATGTACTATAAAGAAAATATTTTATTTTATTGTATTTCCCTTATAGGTATTCGAAGAATCAGGAATTTATGATGCTATTTAAATCTCTTTTATAGTTCTCTATTATGAAATTAAATGCTTGGTTGTATTTTCTTGAGCTATTTCAGATTGTCAAAATAACTTTTTTTTACTCCAATATTGTATAATCATGTATGAGCATTATGATGTTCTTGATGACCTTTGAGGTATGTACTATAATTTGCACAATTTCATTACTCCTCTGGGTTTTTCTTATTTAGATTGTCTCGAGCTGGGATGTGTATCTTTCATGTCAGGAGAGATTTTAGGGAAGTGTAACCACTTTATGGTAGGGTGGAAACACACTCCTAGAATATAATCATCCTTTTGGTTTTTGTGTGAAACAAGTAGATCTGGAGTTCTTGTCAGGAAGGTCTTCTTGTTGATTCCTTATGACCTCTTTGTAATTGACCAGTGGTCTATTGTAATGATATTTGTAACTTATGTTAGTTGATGAATGCTATACAAATCTATGTATTATATGTACATCAAGTTCTCATTTTCTATTCTTATTATCATACACTGGAGTTTTGACAAGTTGGTCAAAAAATATTAATGAATTTGTCGTATTATGTCATGTTATATCTATTTTATGGTGCATTCGATAGATTGGTTGACACTCTTCCTGTTGTAGATATATGTTTTCTATTCAAAAAAAATTTCAAATCATGTACCTTTTTCATTTAGTTTTAATAGAATTATTTTTATTTTTTTGTTACGTGGATTCAACATTTTGAATGAGTTGAACATCTCATGCTAGTATTTTGTATATTGTTGATGTGGAACCTATTGTCGAGGTTGCAGCCATTACATGCTTGATGTTTGATTGTTTCAAATGATTTTCTATAATATGAATATAATTTTGCATTAGTGTAATCTCAAATGAGATAAGAGTTTTAATTTACATGTTTCTCAAGAGAGATTATTTATAGTTTTAAAGTAGTTTTACGAGATATGAAGAAATAAGGGTTTGTATTGAGCCTATATCATGTAATCTATTTGTATCGACATGGTATTTTATGTTAATGGATTATAACTTTTATATATTTTTCTATAATAAGAAATAGATAGGTTATTAAATTAGCAACCCAATGCTAAAGCATAAAGGCAAGGTATAAATGAAAATGATATGAAACAAGATGTAATTTATTTTAAAATTGTAAAAAAATATGTTTGTACAAAAATGTTTTGTTACCTCATTTGTGTTGTACAAGGAAAATGTTTATGATTATGGTTAAAATAGGTTTTGAAGGGACCTGAAACACTTTAAAAAATAAGAGACATAGATATAACATTCTACACCAACCAAATAACACAAAGAATAAAAAATAGAGCCAAAAAATACCCTTAAGATAGACATATGAAGAGGTAGAAAAGAACCAACAAGAAGACAAAAAAAAAGACAACAAAGAAGACAAAAAAAAACAATAAGCAAAGATAGAACCAGGTTCTTAAAAACCTTAGAAACCTCTACCTCCAACCTGGTTGTGTCCTAAGAAAACTTCTTCAAGTCCCTAAACTCCATAGGAGCTATCATCCTTTCTCTTAAGGTTCCCCCTAGTCCTCTTACTAGGTCTACAAACTTCCTGAACTTTATCATGATCCAGCTCCACAATCATATTCCACTAGTTCTCTTTTCCAAGAGTCTTAACCAACTTGTTTGTAGCTTCCACTCTATCTTTTATTCTCTTATGACTCTGCTTCATGGTTGTTTGAAGAACATCGTTAACAGTGGTAACCTTCTCCTCTAGCTGAGACTGATCCTTTTTCATTTTTTCTAGGACATCCACGGTCTTCTTAATGATTTAAACTACAAAATTATTCTCCTTGATGGTCCATTAGTTATACCCAACACTATGTCTAGTGTCATCCTTATCCACTGCCTTAAAATCTAAAATTTCAAGTTTTTCTACCAAGAGCCCTTTGTTTAATCTTCAATTCCTTAGTTTCATGGAACAACTATTTGAATAAAGAGGAGTCAATTGCATTATATTTTGCTAGACCCAACACATCACAATAATCCTCTTGGTCAAGCTTAAGATGATGAGATTCAATATTTAACTTTGTGGGAAACACAACACTATCCTTTCTGAGAGAGGCACTAAGGAATAGGGGAGGGAGGGACAAGAATATCCACCGTAGAATCCTTCTCCTTAACCATAAATGACACCTTCTTCTTATCTTTACAATTCTTAGAATTTTTAGTATTCCCAGTACTACCCTCACCCACATGGGAGGTCAAGACCAACTTCTTCTTTCCCTAGGCTTTACAAACAACTAGAGTGTTTGACCCAGAACCCTTCACCTTAGCCTTCCCAGGACTTCCATACCTAATACTTGACTTAGGGGTTTCTTGATTTCAGTTTAAGAAATAGAGTCACAATCCTCAGTATTAGTGTCCTTACCCTTCCTTCTTCCCCTTGTTTTGGCTCTAGATTTAGGAGTTATTTTCATTTTAGAGGAACGCACATAATCATCTTCATCACATTTAGTGTCCCCTTCATCTTCTATATCCTTTGCCAAAACCTTGACCTTTGTGTTCTCATCATCAGAAATAGACATGGGATTTGAAGGGGCTGGGAGGGATTTATAATGTTCATAAATCTGAGCCAAAAGACCTTCATGCAACACTAGGTTTTCACCCGAGTTCTTGCGGTGGTATTTTACATTAGGCTTACGAGAAGACCAAAGATAAAATAGAATGGAAAACCTAATTTGGTGGTGAAAATGATTTAAAAACACTAAATGATGTCCAAATATCCTAGTAAAAAGACCATCTAGGGTAACATAATCCATAATAACCTTAAGAACCTTATTCTAAATCTTCTTAATCTTATCTAGATCATAGCTTCTTTTATTTCATCTCTCTTCCAACACTTCCCACTCCTCATCCATTTTAGAAATTTATGCACATCACCAGGGATGAAATTTTCCTGTCTTTGTAAAATTTATTTTTATCGAAGAGAATACCAATAGATTTAGCAATTAATTATTCATCAACCATAACCCTCCTCCCAAAGAGAGCTGTACTTCCATCCCTACACCCTTTAGTAAATATATTGATAATGTTAGGATCATGGCCATGGAGATGCTCCAATAGATAGTCAGACCACCCCCTTTCAATATATCATTGACCTTCTCCTTTATTTTATTTCACTTGTAGTCCATGGGTTCAATGCACTTCTCATCAACCCCCATATCTTCATGAGAAGAGCTTTGATTCACAACAAAAAAACAAGCACTTTGTTTAGAAAATAAATGGAGAAACACCTAAAATTAATGTGAGGGGAGAGTGAAATAATGAATCCACAAGGTGCTCTCATGAGCCAAACTTTGGAAATTGGACTTCTACTATAGCTTATGTTGTCTCTACACCTGCCTAAATTAAATGTCATTATTAATCAATGATTTTTACTTATATCTACCACATGACCTATCATGGTAAATTAAGGTGGCCACATCATCCTCAAACCTATATTTTTATGCCACTTGCACCTCCCAATGTTTACAACCCCTTTATTGGAAACTAGTAAGTGATTCTATTGGCCTCTCAGTAGGCATGAGAAACATAGAACCTTTCAAATGAGGAAATAACATCTTTGGATCTATGTATCAAATCTTTAATAATACAAGAAGGTGTACAATTACCATTAATATAATTAATAATATTTCTTGGATCTCCTTCCACCTAAAAATTTTCTATAATTTAGCTGACAAGCCATGGGGAGGCCTAGGTAAGCATCAATGGCTAGGTCCATGTGGTTGGTCTGGCTACCCATGGGGAGCACCACAACCAAAATGAAGGTGCCATTTTCATCCCTTATCATTCCCCCACACATAGTCATCCCACAATTTCCATTGGCCGCCCCATCAAAGTTAAGTTTCATCCAACCAAGAAGTGGAGGAACCCACTTACAACCATCTCTAGAGAATTTGAGAGGTTTAAGAGCCATAGAAATGTCCTGCTGAATATTCTAATTAGAAGCCACCTATTTATCATGTAATCTTTAGAAATTACTTTCCCTTTGGGTATTTTTGGTATTGTCAAGTATATTTAAATTCTCATTAATATATTTGAAGATTTTTCCAAAGATAATATCAGAGAAAAGAGTTTTGCCCTTAAAAATATTGGTGTTCCACTCCTTCTAGATACCTAGGATAAATGTGGAAAAAAAAAGGACCAGAGAAGCTTTAAGATATGGCTAGAGGTTGGGGGTATCCATTTCTAGAATAAATCCTACAAAGATATAGGAAATACCTATTTCAGATTCCATAATTGCAATACTCGATTCTAGATGTTAGCAAAAAGCAAGAAGAGAAGCACAAGGTGTAGGGAAGACTCAGCCTCCGCCATGCATAAATAGAATCTATTAGGAATAAAAAATCCTCTGTTTCAAATATTATTCAGTGGTAATAATTTCATTCTAAAGTAGAATCCAAGTGAAGATAATCAATTTAGGGATAAGTTCCTTATTCCAGATTTTGGCCTAGACAAGAGAGAGCATGGAAGAATGAAAAAGAATAGAGACAGTAGAGGAGATTGAAAAAATACCAGAAGATGATCCTTTCCACACCAAGGAATCCTCACCTCTACTAAAGTACAAAAAATAATAATTAAGGGAGCATTGAAATGGAAAGAGATGCAGGCTGATGATAGTTAGATCTACCAATATATTATTCCTCTTGTAGTCACAAACAAATATCCCAAATCTAGCTTTGCAGGAAGCACTCTATTGGTTTAAAATATGCTTTATATCTTTAGCTTCCCATAAATTACAATTCCCTATCATAATATCGTCATCAAGAAAGTGTTGATGAGAGAAGGTATGGCTATAAAAAGAGTGTTTGGGCCCAAGATGGACTCACTAAGGACTGATTTATTCATGAATCTACCCAGTTTTTCAGCCATGATTATAAAGAGGATGTGGAAGATTGGATCCCTTGTCTCAAACCTCGAGAAGGTTTGAAGAAGTGAGAATAGGAATTGTTGATGACAACCAACATGATTGAAGTAGAAATGAGCTACTAGATAAGTTTGAGGAGTCTATCAGTGAAACCAAATGCCTTCAATAATTTTAGAAGAAAATCCCAATCTACCTTATCATAGGATTTTGATAGATCAAGTTTCAAGAAGAAACCTTGTTTGTTGGACGCTTCTAGGGAGTGGATGTTTTCATGAACTAGAATAATAGAGTCAATAATATGACTCCCCAAAATAAATCCATTTTGTTTAGAAGAAATAAGCATAGAAAGAACCCTCAACAACCTTGGAGTAATAACCTTGGATATCATTTTGTAGAAAGAGTTGCAAAGGCTGATGGGGTGGAAAGCACCCAAAGCATTCACACTAGGCACTTTAGAAATAATGTATAGAAATGTAGAGTTTAAATATTTAATGAGCCTCCTTAACCCAAATAATTATTTAACTACATTTCCCACATCCTCCTCTACAATGTCCCAAAAATATTGGAAAAAGAAAAGGGGAAAACCATCAGGACCAGGGTCTTAATCCCATCAAAAGGAAACATAACTTTCTTGATTTCCTCTCTTGATGGAATAGCCACAAGCCTTTTGTTTTGGTCCTCATTTAAGCTTTAGGGGATAGCCTATATAAATTATTTTTGGGCTACAACATCCAAAGAATTACCTACGGACAAAAGAGAAGAGAATAAATTAACGACCTCTCTGCAGATATCATCTTCCTTCTCAATTCAAGCAACATTCTTGATGAGATGATCAATTTTGTTTGCAGCTCTATGATTAAGAGTGGTAATGTGAAAGGAGTGAGTGTTCCTATCACTTGATGAGAGCCACAAAGATCTAGATCTCTCTTTCCAGAAAACCTCTTCTCTAGAAATGATATTTTGATACTTAACCAAAATATCAATTTCCCATAAATGAAATCCTCTTTATACCCATCTTGCTGGATTTTTCCTAGATTTAAAGGAAAAAATATCCCCAAAGACTTATTTATTCTATTTTATAGCTTTAATATTGACTTCCATAAGTTTATTCTCAAATCTAAACATCGGTGTTCCCTCCACATTGACTTTCCACTAGTCCTTTATAAAATCATATAGAATAGGATATGATAGCCACACCATTTCATCGAATCAACTAGAAAGCTGATAGGATAATGGTTAGAATCAACCCTAGCTAAATAATTTGAGGAAAAACTTAATATACCAGCAACTAATCATTTGAAAAAAGAGCTCTATCTAGTCTCACCTAGAATAATTTATTTCCTTGTCTTCTGTTAGTCCATGTGTAAGAAGATCCTCTGAGATCAACATCTTGCATCCCTCATTCATTAATAAATTCCAATAAATCTAGTTTACTATCCATATGAATCAAAGACCCCTTGAAATTCTCGTTATCTTGAAGAGGGTTATTGAAGCCTCCTTTAATGATCAAGGCATCATTCAAAAACCTATGTCTAAAGGAAGAAAGATTTGACAAAAATTTCCTTCTAGCATTTTTATTATTGGGAGCATAAATGTTAGAAATAATCCAAGAGAAACCATCTGTAATATGCTTGAACCTAGTAGCCACATGATTACTATCTTCCCAAATAGGTGTTCTACTAATGTGATTAGAGTTCCAAATTGTATAAATACCCCAAGAAGAACGCTCAAAATTGTTACCATGTACATTACAAGATCTGAAAATCTTGATTTTCTCAATCTGGCTTTCTGCATCTCTAATTCCTGGATAATAAATATATCTAGCTAGTGGTCCCTAGTAACTTTATGCAAAAATATCTTGTTTTTTGGAGCTATTGAGCCCCTGAATATTCCAAGAGAGGAATTTCATTTCTTACCTGGAGAGTAAAGTAAGATATCTGGGATAGTTCTTTGAATCCCATTAGAAATGGTTTTCTTAATTTACTTCTTCTTGAGCCACTTAGAGGAGTTTCTCCCTATGTTTTTTCGTACACCAACATATTCTTTAACTCTAATCCCTGTTGGCATTCTTGTAGAAGAAACTTTTGTGGTCCTTTTTATTTCTTTCAACCTAGGTGAAAGAGGCTTCCTCTTCTATATTCAAATAATCAAAGATCATATTTTCCTTACCAAAAATTTCCATGTCACTTTGGTCCTTCTAAGAGACATGCATTATATTTACAACATTAAGATCATGGTCTCTAAAGATTTTTCTTTTAATGCTTTTCTTCCCTCTCTCCTCAGGGTAGGTAGATACAACATATTCAATATCATAAGGGGAGATAGAGATATTATTGATCTAAAAAAATTGGGAAGGGGAAGGTAGATTTCTTAGCACCACATCATGGGAACCCACACACACCTCCCCAAATGTCAAAACATTCATATTATTTGGAGTCTTCTCATCCTTTCTTCCTTCACTATCTTTTTGGGGGTTACATTTATGTTCATGTTCTATTATTCTCCCCTCCTCTATTTGAACTTCGTCCATAACCACAACATTCTCTATTTCTTGGTTATCCATTTATTCATAGTGTGTAGTTTCCATAGTTTGAGGTCCCCCCTCCATTTCCTTTCGAATGTTTAGAACTTGTTTTGGCTTCCATATTTTAATTTCCATGGTCTTGTCCTTATTCATATTTATGGCTATCAAAGGTAAGCTATTGACCCAATTTCCATATTTATATTGCAAATGAAGTAGACAAAATGAAGAGTTTTGTATTCAATAGTTTGCACCCACTTTCCTAGTTTGGACAAGAACTCTATAGAAACGGGTAAATTAGTATAATGATTAATGACCACACAAATCCTAGAATACAACATTATTTTCCTTGGCATGCTCATTTCATATAAAGAAATAATCTCCCCAAAAGAGCTCAATATCCCTCTGAAAACATTCCCATGGCAATATTCCATGGGTAACCTTGGAAGTCTCGCCCAAATTTGGGCCGAACCAAAGAATGCATCATAAAATTCTATCTTAGGAGTCCACTTCTTGAGAGCCAAGGAAGATTTCTGGATGGTTCAAGGACCCCCACACAAAAAAATCCAAGAGGTCCTCTTCATAGGAAAAATAAAATGAAAAAAAACCCATAGTAAAAGCAGAAACTTCAATATGGCCCTTAAGCTTCCATCTTTTTTGAAAAAAAACCCTCACAACCTCAATATTATGCCGAGGGCCTAAATTTTTTTCCAACTAGAGAAAAATCCATAATAGAGATGTTATGGTCAATCACCTAATCCAGAACCAAAATAACATTTTTCCCAACTCAAAAATGATGTTAACAAGAGGTAATCAAAACTTTTCAGAAAGCTATATCTCAAAGAGAGAATCCCAACCCTTGTTTTTCACATCATTTAATTGTAAAACCCTAGAAGGTCCCCATAAGTGATGCAAAATCTCAGGGACATAGGCTAGTTGATTATGTTAATCAATTTATGGATATGATGAATACCGAGTGATAGTGAGTATACATATTTGTAGAAATGGTTAGATAAGTTGTTATTTTGTCATTGATGTTGAGAAATTGATTACCAATTTAAATTGAGTTACTATATCATAAGAAGGAAAAGTTAAGTGTGTGAAAAATATAGATTAGAAAATGATGAAGTAATGTTGATATAGTTGTTTTCTACTATATATTTGATGTTCTCAAGTTGATACATTTGATTGACTAAGTAAGATATTTCAAAGAGTTAAGTTATGACTAGAAAGAGTCACTCTACCGAGCTAGATAGTGTCAATCGGTATATTATTTTGTTATTCAGTTTGAGTTACCAAGTATGGAGAATGAGTTAGGCACCGATCAGTGAATGAACATAGTTATCAAGTTGCAAGGCAAGTACATGATATTGATTGAGAATGATGATAAGATCAAATTTAATACAAAGATATGATGATCTGGATGTTGATAAGGATAAAGGAAGTTTTTTAAAAGATTAATGAGCAAGAAAATTGAATAAGAAGATCTAAGGATCTCAGATTAGGCAGTGAAACCTGATTGTTTGAGTTTTAAGAAAAAATTTAATTTATGAGGTAAAAGTTAAATGGTTTACATTATGCAAAAATGTCTTATTTGTTGGAGCTATTGAGCCCCTAAATATTCCAAGATAGGAATTTCATTTCTTACCTAGAGAGTAAAGTAAGATATCTGGGATAGTTGTTTGAATCCCATTAGGAATGCTTTTCTGAATTTCCTTCTTCCTAAGCCACTTGGAGGATTTTTTCCCTATTCTTTTGTGTACACCAACATCTAATTTAACTCTATTCCTTGTTGAAATTCTTGAAGAAGCATCTTTTGTGAATTTTTTTTTTCTGAATCATCAAAGCTCATTTTTTCCTTACCAAAAATTTCCATGTCACTCTGGTCCTTCTAATAGACATACATCAGATTTTCAACATTAAGATCAAGGTCTGCAAAGATTTTCCTTTTAATGCTTTTCTCCCCCCTCTCCTAAGGATACCTGTAGATTCAACATATTCATTATAATAAGGAGAGAGATATTATTGATCAATAAAAATTGGGAAGGTAGAGATATTATTGATCTATATCTTGATAAGGATAAAGGAAGTTTGTTAAAAGATCTACAAGCGAGAAAATTCAATAAGAAGATCTAAGGTGAAGATTAAGCAGTTAAAGCTAATTGTTTGAGTTCCAAGAAAAAGTTCAAGTTACAAGATAAAAGTTAAATGGTTTACATAGCTGAGATGTGTGAAGAAGATGATCGAATGGACGATCGCAAAATATGGAAAACCTAATCAAGGAGATTTAGAGGAAAAAGTTTGTCTATATAAAGGATGATCACTAATGAGAGAAGAGATTCTGGCGAGTTGAATTGAGAAGCAAAAGAAGCTGAAGAATAGAGTTACTGAGAAGAGAAGAGAAGCAGAAAGAACAAAATCTACATTCTAGAGTAGAGACAAATGGAGTATGTGATGCCATTATTCATGTGAGCACAAAGGATGTAACCCAAGGAAAGGTAGTTTCTTTATTTACAGATCAAAGTTTATACTGCTTCTTATTAGCATTTATAATAGAGAAAAATCTCTTAACTGGGTGGATTTAACAGTCCTATTTGTAAATCCTAGAAGTAGGTGACATTCCAAAAGAGTGTTTAAAGACCTCTAATAAAGCCACTCCTAACAAGGTGAAGATCTTAACAAATCTGAGGAAAATCCACTAACAGGGTCACATCTAGCAAATGTGTTTGTAATCTTTAACAAGATAAGTTCTTAACCAAGCCTACTTCAGAAGGGTACATTTTTATTGTGGGTCACAATTACCTCAGAGGTTTTTCCCTTATTGGGATTCCTCTTTAAATCTAGTGTTAACTGATTTTGAATGATTGATTTTCATATTATGAGATGTACGGTTGTTTAAGTTATTAAGTTGTTTGGAAATTCGGTCATTACTGTATTAAGTTCTACCGAGTGAATCATTGAGCTAAGTTTAAGTATTTGATTTTGATTTTGTTTAATTCACCCCCCTCTCAATGGACCAAAAATTGGTACCAAAGCTTGGTACTTTGAAGTGTTAATTTTAAAAGGACTTGAGTTAAGATCTAAAGATGTATAAGAGGGAAGAACCAAAGTTGAATAGGGATCATTTCTCTACATCTAAATTAGAATGAGATTGCATGTGTCTGGTATAGGAGAGTATGGACTTCATTTTCTTGATAATGCATATGTTCCACCTATGGTTGCACCTCCAACACTTGATGAGAAAAGACAAAAGCAAGAACACACACAAGTCATGATTGAGATTGTTGCTACACTTACCGACCAAGAATATGATGAACTTGACAAATGTACTACTGCAAAATAAATGTGGGATAACCTTATTTTGACCTATGGTGGAGATCAACATGTTCAGAAGGCGAAATTCAAAAATTTTAAGAGGTAAATTTGATTCAATGAGAATGAAAGAAGGAGAAAAATGGACAATACAACACTAGACTTTAGTAGATTGTTAATTCTATAAGAGGAGCTAGTGGAAACATAAAAAAAGAAGATGTAACAAAAAAAATGTTGAGAACCCTACTACTGAGTTATGCAATTTGAGTATCTTCTTTACAAGAGTTGAGATCCATTCCTCAGATGAATGTTTCACTTGATGCTACTATTGGTAAGCTGGTTGCATTTAAAATTAATGATTTTGATAATAGCCTATCTCCTACATCTAAGATTAAGTCAACATTTAAGTCATCTTTGAAGATTGGCAGTTCTAAGGATTCTAGAGCTAGTGATTGATATATGAGTAGTGCTAGTGAGAGATTTTACAACTATCAGAGTGGTTTGGAAGAGATATATGTTGAAGATGAAGACAATGGGAGAGAGTTTCGAGTTTTGTTTGCTAGAAGACTACAAGAGGCAAAGGTAGATACCGAGGTATGTTACCCTTGAAATGTTTTAATTGTGATAAGATTGGTCATATTGCATCTAACTGCCCTAAAAAATATAGTGAGGAGAAGAAAGATAACAAAGATAAGGAAAAAGGAGAGAATAAATTCAGGAGATTCAGAGACTACAAAAACAAAGGAAATAAATCTTGTCACATTTCTAATCAAGGACTAAGTGATGATGATTCAGATGAGAATGATGGTGAAGTTGTGTATGTTTCTATTAAAGATGATTCTAATGGAGAAAACAAAGAAGAACCAAGATCCCTAATATTACAAGTAAGTAAGAACGAAACATGAATTATAGATAGTGGTTGTTCACATCACATGACTGGTGACACACTTAAGTTTATTTCCTTGGAGAAGCATGATGAAGGATTTGTTAGATTTGGTAATGATTCTCCACACCTTGTGAAAGGAAAAGATTCTATAATTCTAGTGAATAACACAGGCGTGAAGATGTTTATTGGGTTGAAAGCTTAAAGTATAAATTGTTGAGTATTGGACAACTAAATAACACAGGTCACTGACTAGAATTTCAGCATAGAAAGGTAAATTTTTTTTATAAGAAAGAGAGTCTGATTGCTACTAAAGAAAAATCTAAAGGTAATTTACATTACCTTGATACTTCTATGAAGAGTTTCCTGTTTGCTAAAGTTGAAGATGTTTGGTTATGGCACAAAAGGCTTTGTCATGTTAATTTTGATATCTTAATTAAAGTGAGTAAAAATAATAGAGTCAGAGGACTACCAAAATTAGAGAAACTTGAAAATGTTATGTGTAGAGAATTTCAAATGGGTAAAATAACTAAATCTAGTTTTTCAAGCAAAACTTATGTTAGACAAGGAATTTTGGATTTAGTGCATACTGATTTATGTGGACCCATAAGGACTCAAATTTACTATGGAGACATATATTTTATTTTATTTGTGGATGATTATTATAGAATGATGTCTGTAATGTTTAAGTGGTACAAGGCTAGAATTGAGAAAGAAACATAAAGATAGTTGAAATGTCTAAGATCTGATAGAGGAGATGAGTTTACACTATTTTGTAATGAAAATAAAATTAAGAGACATATGTTAGCACTAAGGACACCACAGCATAATGGTATTTCTGAGAGAAGAAACAAATATATTGTTGATTGTGCAAGGATACTGATGATTGAAAAAGGTATTTCACAAAATTTTTGGAGAGAAGCAGTGGGTACTGCTATTTACACATTGAACCGAGTAAAAAGGAAGAAAGGTACTAACAAAACACTTTATGAAATCTGGTATGAACACAAACCTAATGTGAGTTATTTCAAAGTTTTTGGAAGTAGATGCTACATATTAAAATATTCTAGAGAAGGAAAGTTTGATTCTAAAGGGGATGAAGGGATATTCTACAAGGAGGAAATCCTATAAGTGTTTGAATAAAGTTACTAAAAAAATAGTGGAAAGTGCAAGTGTGAGAATCGATGAGTTTGCAAAAAAGAATGATGAAGAAATTAAAAGGGAACCTGAAGATTATGAGAATTTTGTATATGTACAACCTGATGTTCCTGACACCTTATCGAGAGCACCTACTAAGGAGGAAGATAAACAAAGAGCTCAACAACCGAGTGATGAGGATGAAGCACCGAGACCTACTAAGCCTATTTTAGAAAAATACGTGAGAAGACACCATTCCCAAAGAAATATTATTGGAAATAAAGATGCTAGAGTGATGATAAGAAGCAAGGTAAGAGACAATACATGTTTGATATCTACATTTGAGCCAAAGAAAGTTAAAGATGCACTAGATAATGAACATTGGATGAAAGCAATGAAAGAACGGTTTGATCAGATTGAAAATAATAGTACAAGGACTTTAGTACCTAGGCCAAAGGATAAAAATGTCATTGGTACTAAGTGGATTTTGAGAAACAAGTTGAATGAGAATGGAGAAGTTATCAGAAATAAAGCAAGATTGGTTTGCAAAGGTTATGCACAAGAATAAGGTATTGATTATGGAGAGACTTTTTCACTTATTTCTAGATTGGAAGGAGTTAGAATACTTCTAGCTTATGTGGTTTACAAAGGATTCAAAGTTTATCAAATGGATGTCAAGTCTGCATTACTGAATGGGAAACTTGAAGAAGAAGTTTACATTGAGAAACCTGAAGGATTCATTGAGAGCACAAATAAGAACAAGGTATGTAAATTACAAAAAGCTTTTTATGGTTTTAAGAAAGCACCCTGAGCATGGTATGAGAGATTGCACTCTTATCTAATAAAAATATGGTTTCAAAGAATAAGTGATAATAGTAATGTTTATTTGAAGTGTGACAGTGACAACAAGGTTTTAATTGCCAAAATGTTTGCTAATGATATTATATTTGGAGGCAATAACACCTTATGTAAGGCATTTTCTGATGAAATGAGGAGAGAGTTTGAAATCTCAATGATTGGAGAGATTAAGTTCATTCTAGGTCTACATATATAGTAAGTTACAAAAGGGATCTATATTACACAAGCTAAGTATATCAAAGAGATCCTCAAAACTTTTGGTATGGAAGATTCCAAGCCTGTTGGAATACTGATGGTCACAAGATGTAAATTAACATAGGAAGATGAGACACAAGAGGTGGATAATAGTCTTTAATAATCCATGATTGGTAAATTATAGTATTTTTTTCATAGCATACCTGATATAGCACACACAGTTGGTATTTTTGAAATATTTTATTCTAATCCTATGGAAACACATATGTCTGCAGTTAAGACAATCTTTACATATCTGAAAGGAACTAAAGATTTTAGTTTAATGTACAAGAAAGGAGGTACTTTTGATCTGCAAGTCTATACTAATGCAGATTAGGTTGGAAATATTGATGACATGAAAGTACTAGTGGAGGAGCATTCTTTCTAGGTGAAAGATTGGTCAAATTGCTAAGCAAGAAGCAAAGTTACATTTCAAAGTCTACTTTCAAGGCCGAATATGTTGTTGCTGCCATGAATTGTGCAAACATTATTTGGATCAAACAACTACTTCAAGGTATGCAAGATATTATCTAAGATCCTATAACTATTTTTTGTGACAAAACAAGTGCTATCAACATATCAAAGAACCTAGTTATGCGTTCAAAGACCAAGCACATTTATATCAAGTATCACTACTTTAAAGAAAAAGTTAATGAGAAAAATGTAATATTGGATTATGTAAATTCAAAGGAACAATTGGATGATATCTTTACAAAGCTACTATTGAAAGATTCTTGTGAGTATCTTAGAGGTAAATTAGGGGTTCTTCCCCTATCCAATATTCACTAGAAGCATGAGAAATTATGCATCAACTCTATACTTGATTAGAATATCTATTTCTGAATTGATGTTAGTATGACACAATTTATGTGATTCCTAAAGTTGTGTGGAGATTTCTATATGCAATGAATATTTGCACATGTAAGGTATAATCCACTACTAAAACAATTTTTCAGGAGTACAAATTTTGGAATTCTTGTCAATGAGGGAGAGAATGAATTAATGACATTTATCCATAAGGGAGATATTGATGAAATAGGAAGAGACTGAATTGCTACTATTTAGCCATGAAGAATGATCAGAAAGAAAGGATTGAATCAAAAACAAAACTATCAACTTAGAGGGAGTAATGATAGAGGTTGACAGTATCGAGAGTTGTCATCATAAATTTCTATAGTAATCCTATAGTCTTTCCATCAATGCCAAAGAGGGAAATTGTTAATCAAATGATGGAGATGATGAAGACTGAGTGATACCGAGTATACATCTTTATAGAAATGGTTAGATCAATTGTTTTTTTGTCATTGATGTCACGCAATTGATTACTGATTTATATTGAGTTACCATATCATAAGAAGGAGAAGTTAAATGGGTGACAAATATAGATCATAGAATGATGAAGTAATATTGAAATAGTTGTTTTCTACTATATATTAAAATGTTATCAAGTTAGTATATTTGATTGATTAAGTCAGAGATTGCAAAGAGTTAAGTTATGAATGGAAAGAGTCACTCTATTCAGCTAGAAAGAGTCAGTTGGTATAGAGTTGTGTTAGTCAGTTTCAGTTACTGAGCACCGAGAATGAGTTAGGAACCAAGTAGTGAATGAAGATACTTACCAATTTGCAAGGCAAGTTACCAAGTACAGGATATTGATTAGGAATTATGATATGGTCAATTTTAATACAAATATATGATGATTTGTATGTTGATAAGAGTAAAGGCAGTTTTTTAAAAGATCGACGAGCGAGAAAATTAATTATGAATATCTAAGGTGAAGATTAAGTGGTTAAACCTATTGTTTGAGTTCCAAGAAAAAGTTCAAGTTACCAGGTAAAATTTAAACACTTTACCGAGCTAAGATGTGTGAAGAAGATGATTGAGTGGCTGAGAGAAAAAGGTGGAAAACCTAATCAAGGAGATTAAGAGGTGAAAGTTTTTCTATATAAGGAATATAAATAATGAGAGAAGAAATGCTTGCAAGTTGAATTGAGAAGCAGAAGAAGCTGAAGAACATAGTTACCGAGTAGAGAAGAGAAGTAGAAAGAGAAAAATCTACAGTCTAGAGAAAAGGAAAATTGAGTATGTGCTGCCAGTATCATAAAGGATCTGACCCAAGTAAAGATAGTTTCTATATTTACAGATCAAAGTTTATCCTAATGCTTATTAGCATTTATAACAGAGAAAAATCTCTTAATCGAGTGGATTTAATAGTCCTATTTATAAATCCTAGAAGTTGGTGACATTCCAAAAGAGTGTTTAAAGACCTCTAATAAGTCCACTCCTAACAGGGTGAAGATCTTAATAGATCTAAGGTAAATCCCCTAACAGGGCCGCATCTAGCAAATCTATTTGTAATCTTTAACAAGAAAAGTTCTTAACCGAGCATACTTCAGAAGGGTAGATTTTAATTATGGGTCATAATTCCCACAATTTTTTTCCCTTATTGAGTTTATTTGTTAAATCTACTGTTAACTAAGTTTTAATGATTGATTTGCATATTATGATATGTATGATTGTTTGAGTTATTAATTTATTTGGTGAGTTGGTCATTACCATATTAAGTTCTATCGAGTGAATCGGTGAGCTGAGTTTAATTATTCAATTTTGATTTTGTCTGATCCGCCCCCTCTTAGTGGACCAACATATTGAGAGGTCAAGACCAATATTCTGACAACCAAGATTTTGATCTAGGGGGATATCTATGCCCAGGGAGAGGTAGATAGTCATCTTACCATATGGGTCCACCTGGGTCCTCCACATCTTACAAAGAGTCATGGGGTTGCCATCCTCCAAATCTACACCCACTTTCTCCTCTTGGTTCCCCTTCTTTTGATCCACACCAATAGCTATGGATAGAGTGCCAACAATAGAGGTCCCAACTTTCTATAGCTCACAACCTACTGAAACCCTTGATCTGTACCACCATTCATACTCTTCTCCATTCAAACATTGTATTTACAAGGAAAATTGTATTTCTAAGCCTATGACCCAAAAATGTAGCCAACCAAAGTTTCTTGATTCCATATTTTTAAGTTCATCCAAACTTGGTTTAGATTTTGGGGATCCTAGAAAATAAAAGAGCAGAAAATGTGGTCTTCATTACAAGATTTTGTTGGCTCTTATGTCCTACAGTATTCTAAACCAACATATTTATATTAGTGGAACATATGGAAAAATTTCACATTAAGTATACATATGTGTATGATTCTTGTGAAATTCAAAAATCTAAATAGCTAAAAGAACTAAGCTTAATAAATTTTAAGTGTGTTCTCATTGTAGGCATCAATGTTATCTTTCTAGTAGTATGTTTAATCTTCTAATCTTGACTCTTGTACATCATATGGTTTGCATTTTCATTTTGCCAAATATTATTATCTACAAGATCCAACTCCAAGACCCATAAAGCATATGTATGATAGAGTTCAAACTTTTATTCATTTTTAGAATGCCCCTTCTCATAATGGTGATACTGTTATTTATCATAATTATTATTTTTTCTTGATTTGGATCTTATTGAGGTTAGTGTTGATATTTATGAGATGTGACTTGTTATATTTGATATATTGGATAGGTATCTTATGATGATTTTTGTCATAACAAATGCATTCTAGTTCTTTAAGGCTATTTGAGATTCGTTGTTGACATTTTTGTCTCACCTACCAAATAGAGGAATATATTTTGTAGATTGTTTACACCTCTTAATTGATACTAATTACACTTCAATATTCGGATGCCCCCAATATGTGATGTTTTAGATATTAATTTTTGACAATTGATTTGTATATGTTCCTCCATAATGTATTAATTACATCCAATATGTGCTATTTCAGATATTATTTTTAGTAATTATACTCAATGTGTGCTATTTTAGACATTATTATCAATAATAATGTAGAGTTGCCTCAAATTAATAGTGGATGATAAGACATATTGGGTGCTAAGGATTTATCTTTTTATTTATTAAATCACAACATTGATAAACAAGATCAAATTTGACAATTTTTTTATCAAAGCAACAATTTCATCCTCCAAAGTTGAGGAATGTTAAATAAAATAAGCTCATTATCAAAATTTGATACTAGTCAAAATAGTAGGATCATTATCAAATTCTGAGACCTATTGAACTTACACTCATTATCAAAATTTGAGACCTACTAAGATAGCGTGTACAATATAAAAATTCAAATTATATCAAAATAATAAATTAATTTATATATATATTTGTTATCTATTATAATAAAAGAGAAGCCTTAAATCAATCAACTGATATTTTCACAAAAAGTACTTAGTTAAAAAGAAATTTGAAGAATTCAAAATATTACTTGATTTTGTGTTAATGTATTCAGATTGACGAGTGATGTTAATGTGAGATTAACATGTTTGTAAAATATTTTCTTAGCTAAAATATAAGGCAATTAAACTATTCTTTTGTCTATGAAATAATTATCTTTTGCCTATGAAATAATTGTTACTAAAATTTCAAATCCTATCAATTTTGGCTACAAGCGGAGTAAATGAGGCTCCCACAAGGGTAGAGCCCAGCTTGAAATTCTACATATTTCCTTGTTTTGATCTTGTTCTCTGCATTTTTTCTAGGTCTCTAGTTTTCCCTTGTTCGTATTTAAAGCCCTAGATGCAAGAAATCATTTAAAATTTGCTAAACCCTAGGTCCTAAGTGGCCCAGTATAATTCTTCATTACATTTCCGTGTCACTTAAGTTCTCTATTAGTCATGTGCACTTTAACCTATCCATGTTTATCTCTTAGTTGTGCAACCTAGGAAGGATATTATTATTTATCAAGTGAATTGGAGATTTCTTCAGTCACGTGATCTCAGAACAAAATGGAATATGCTCTTAAGGTAAGGAGATTCCACACATATCATTGATCATGTTCTAAATAATACAGCCTGTGCTAAATCTTGTGATAAACTCAGAGTTAAGCCAAGGATCTAGCAAATTAGAGACATAAAGAAGTTCAATTACCTAGGGTTAACTTGATAAGTTAAATCTTAGTTAAGACTAAGATTAGAGACAAATTAAAGATCGGTCAAGTTTATTTTAATCCAATGGTTGGCTTTATGGCTTAAAGATGAAGTGCTCAAGATCTATCCTTTAAGCCATTAATCTGTTGCGCCACATGGATGGTGGGGTAACATTTATGCATGATCTTTGACTTATTAATTTTTGATTAATTATTTTTTGATCTAACGGTCTGCGTAAAGGCTTAAAGAAAGGTTGATCAAAATCTAATGATCAAGGCATTACGCCTTATCGACGCATGGAAAGTTGTAAGAGCTTGGACCTAGCTACAGTAAGGTAACTTTTCAGAAGGTTTCTTTTGATTCTGTGGTTGGCTTAAAGGCTTAAAGACAAAGTTCTCAAGATCTAGCAATCAAGCCATTAATCCTGAATGATGTGTATCCATGGCAGGCCAAGTTGAGGTCAGAAGGTAAAGTAAAAACTGATCAAGTCTTATTTTATCAGATGGACATTGGATTTCCTTAAAGACAAAGTGATGGACATATATTGTTTAAGGAATTAAGCCATGGTGACATTTGGAAGATGATGTCATGGGTCTCGGGTTGAAAAAGGTAGTAAAGATAAAGGAATTTTGTGATGATCAAATGGTGGGCATAATTCCTTGATCTTAAAGATGAAGATCTTTAGTCTGTAAGCCATTGCACCTACACGCCGAGAGGAAAATTAAATCTTGTGCTCATGGGTAGCTTAATACAAATCGATGGTCATGTTTTAAATTTCATAAAGATTTAAATATGGGTCGTTAATTGGGAATTTTGCATCACTTGTGACCATTTGGGTTTGAATTCAAATATTTAAATACTATTTCATAGGGTTTTCATGGCGGTGGAGACGTTTTCAAGTTGCAAACAAGAGAGATGGATCAACTGACATCTCTACTATAATTTATGATGATGGTAGATGCATTCATGACTGTATTTGATTATCTGAGATATTTTTCCGAGTGCATTGATGAGTAGACATGACTATTTTAGGGTTTCTACATTGTTTATTGAGAATCTATTGTAACCCTAATTCTTCCCTAACTGATCAAAGGATTGACTCCCGAGACTCTGTGCTAGGGGAGGTTGTATTTAAGTAATTTTTGAACATTTTGTAGCAGAGGTTTTTTCATCTTATGCAAGACTTTCTGTGACATTTTCTCTACCCTCAGGTTTTTATATTGTCTTAATTTCTCATTGAATTATAGATTATGCAATGGTTTTCTGTGACATTATCTCTGTCCTCAAGCTTTTCCATTGTTTTTATTTCTCTTATCTGAGGCATAATATAGTGGTTAACATTAGAGAAAATCTTGGAATTCTTGAGACTTCTTTCTTTCTACATCTTTTCACACTTCTGCAGATGATCTGATTTAGATGATCTTGTGGATTTTGTTCATCCCTAGTCATTTTGTCTCATTCTTGTGCCTATTTTCTAGAGTGAATGTTTGTTTGCAGGTCACAGTCTTTGTCTATCTCCTTGGGAAAGCTATTATTTACAAAATATTTTCTTTCCTTGAATAACCTCTTTCCATTTCAGACCTCTGAGTGAAATACTTATGCAAGCCTATTTAGGAAGTTGTGTTCGGCTAGATCCAGGAACTTTCATGCTAGTTTTGGTCACTGTGTTATGATTCAAGTTCCCTTTAGTGCATCACCTAGGAGGTTAAATTTTATTTTTAGTCATTTCCCTTAAGTTATCCTTCTATCCCTTTTCCTTCCAAGTTTATTTTTTATGTTAAAAGAGAAAATAAGGTGATTATCCAAGAGGAACCGACCTAAAATCTGTAGGATTCACTTCAGTTAGCAGAGGTCCCACAACCTAGAAGTGATTTCCATGTTATACTATATTTTTATGCTCAAGTGCTTAGCATGGTGTAGAATTTAGTGTATAACAATTTTGGCACGTCTAGTGGGACCACAAAAGAAGTTCATCTTTCGAGACTATGCCATTGTTGATATGTTGATTACATAGTACATACCTAAAGAGGTTTCTTTTGAACAAGTATATCTAGCAACTCCATTAGTGTAAAGAACAAGAAGATCTAGTTCCATTAATGTTTATGAGAAGGATAGAAACAAGGAGTTCAAAGCCTTCTAATTTTTTGCAACTGCCTCTAATGAGAAAAAAGAGGAGATCATCTCAAAGAAAATCCTCTATAAGGAGAGTTTAGTCTACACCTATTTTAGAGGAGAGACCCTTACTTTTTCATTCAATAAGGAGAGGAAGGTATTTAAGTAGAAAGTTGTTAATAGATTTAACTTCACCCCCTAGTTCAAGTACAACCCAAACAATTATTGTTCAACAGATCACAATTCCTACCATGGTGAGACAATTTGAATTTGTACCCTTCAATCAAGGGGCCTGTTGGTTGTATTTCCTATTTTTGCTAGTTCTCCTAGTTCCCTGTCCTGCTTCCTAGGCTATGGTGTTTTCGATTCAACCACCTCTGTCACGTTTTCAGGTTTTCAAGTCTAAACCTTGCTTAAATTTGCAAAGACCCTGAAAACCCTAAGTTATCCATATGTTAAACGATGAATTTCAAACCTTAAGCTATGTCTTATGTTTCAACGTTACCTTTTTCATTCACTTAAGGCATGTGTTCTATTTTAATTCGCCTCGTCGCGTTACCCCAACTGAATATTCCAAATGCCTTCATGACTTTGCTTTTCCTTTGTGTCGCGTAGTCTCGTTTGAAATTAGAATATTCGTAAGTAGGAGATATTTTTCCACAGCAAGTCAAATTGTGATATTGCTATCAGGATTCAACTGTGTAGTTTTTGAGTCAAACTCATTGACCCATAATTCATGAGTAGTGGTTCACATGAACCCATCTCTCATGAGAATGAATGGAACACTTAGCACTCATTGGATCCTGATAGAAATATCACAATTAGAATATTAGTTCAGTGTTACAAGACTCAGTGATTTATTTTAGTCGGGTGGTCGTGAGATATCCATGTTATAAAGCTTTGTAGAAGATGGGACCCACTGTTAGTCGGGTGATCGTGGGAGAAGTCAAATAGTTATAATAATGTTTTTATACTTCGCAATTACTTCATGTCATGTTATCACCAAAGCTAACAGTTAAGTTTTCCTTCAGTCGCGTAGTCTCGAAATAGAACAGCGGTTAAGAGATTTCAGTTTAGACTACGCGACTAACTGTTTGAAGTTTGCAGTATTGCTTAGTTGGGATGTCGCCAGGACAAGATAATACTTCAGTTTTCCATTATGCAGCAAGTAAACCAATGATTGTGTGACATGTTTCATAAGTCGGATGGATGCTGAGGATTGTCGGGTAGTCGCCAGGAGGAGAAAGTGGATTGCGCGACTACAGAGACTAAGAGTTGTTGCCTTCAGTCGCAAATTCTGAGAAATGCTTAAGGGTATGTAAGGAATGTATAGTGATTAAGCATCAACCGTCAGATGAAAGAATCAAAAGATCCAACGGTGGTCGTAGAGTCTGAAAAGAAAAGTGTCCTAAGGGAAAAGTCCTCCCGACTGAGCGACAAGCTGGAAACAAGAGATTATCATGCACTTGCAATCTGCTTTGGCCGAGTTGTGTTTTGTGCGCGATTCAGCGAAGTTCAATGTCTTGAAAATGTAAATTGCGCAGTCGCGGTATCTTGTGAAAGATGAGCTATAATTCCGCGACCCAGCGATGGGTTAAAATGTGTACATCGCGCAGTCGCTGTAAAGATATGTTGTTTATCGAATTCCCTGCGACCCAGTGAAAAAGGAACCATGCAATGCCTCACTCATTCGCCAATGTTTTAAGACGATCAAAAAATAGCTCATGACTAGGCGACTAAGGAAAAAATGAAGCATCACACACTCGCACTCAGTAATCAAATAAAGTTCTTCAGCTCGTGAGTAGGAGACTTAGTGAAGATCAGATGCAATCGCTCATTCACACATAAGATGAATATGGAGTACTAAGTAACGTTACTGAGCGACCAGACAGATAACTATGAAGGTTAAGCATAATGGCTATTCGCTAGGTCTCAGAAAGAAAGATGAGTTAGTCTTAACTCCTTGCGACTATGATTTCACTTGTGTCGCCTGATTGCCAGATTATGACTTGGGTCAGCCAAGGTTATGAAAGTGCATTGTCGCCAAGTCTTGAGATGGAACAATGGTTAAAGATAAAAGCCCATGACAAAGAGACTTAATGCAGTCACGCAGTCGCTTGATTACAAGATCTAAAAAATGGCGGCAGTTTTGTTGATGTGACAGAGTAAATCTCTCGGTAACCAATCACAAGCCCGTATTTTGATCATAGTGCAAAAAGGGTAGTTGAGATGTATGACAAGTAATGAATCAGAAGGTGACATGTCAGCTCTCTTAAACATTTTATGATTGCTCTGAGGATTCATATTTGAAAATTTGATTTCCTGTCAACCTCAGAAACTACAGCTAGGTTTTTGATTCAAGTTCACAGCATGTCGACTTAATGATAGAATTGATGTTTCCAAATTATGAGCTATGTACTCTAAATGATAGCTATAAATAGTTGATAGCACATTCATTTTCCTTTACCGAGTTTTCATATTTCAGAGCCCAAGTTGCTAGGTTTTCAGAGAAGGTGATATTTTGTTCAGTTGCAGTGTATCCAAAGTTGATCAGAGAGTTCTAAATTATAGGGGATTGTGCACAGAATAAATAGTTGATATCAGAGGTAGATTTGTTTCAATATCGGTAAAAGAAAAGGGGATTCAACATGTTGTAGACATGAGTGGAGCTGGGAGTGTCTCTTCAACAAGTGGAGGGAGTGGAGAGGAACATAAAGGAAAGGCAAGTTTCTCTGATGAGTTTCTGGGTCTCCTACCCGGTTCAACAAAAAATAAGAAGGTTGATGCAGGTGTTTTCAAGGATGAGTACAAGAACATCCGAGATGCTGTGACCCCGGGCACAACAGGGTACTCTCTCTTCACCTACTTCTATAAAATTTTTGATAAACCTATACCAGTGTCAAACCCTTGGACATGTGGTTTGGCTAGGTTGCTTGTTTCTGATGTTTTCTTAGATGTAGACCTATTCCTTGACCTAGAAAATCATTATGATGCCCTGACAAAGACCATCAAAAGGGATGATGGCACTACCCTGTTAATACTAAATAGAAACTCATTCATGCAAGCCTTTGGCCTATTCAGTACTATGTCTACCAAAATTGACACAAAAAAGCAAGAAAAGAGATATAGTTCCAAGCCTGGTATTGCAAAGGGCTTACTAGAGAAGCATATGCCAAAAGAATTGAAAAATTATTTAGGTCCTATGGTTGAGCCATATCCATATTATTACAAGGACCTACACTTCTACATCAAGTATAATTCTTATGCCCTATGAAGAGTACTAGGGATAGATGGAGATACAGAGAGAATCAGTCATGGCATCTTAATGATGGTATTAGACTTGCAAGAGGTGCATTCAAGCACCAGCTGTGATTACATACAACATATAATTGATGAAATGTATGAGGGTTTTGTTGCAACCCATAAAAGACTAGAGAATCCCAAGGAGGAGGAGCCAAAGTTTTTGCATTATTCAGTCCTAATGCACCTTCTCTTGTATTTCAATTTTGTAATCATGAATGTTCATGACTTATCCCCTCAGAGATTCTATCAAGCACAACCAAATCCTATCCAATTTTGGGTTAGGGTTTGGAACTATACTTCTAGGGAATGTGACTACTGTGCCTTCCAAAATTGGATTGTGTATCCAATTATACAGAGTCTGGGAATAAGCAGGACTAGAGTCCCTTTAAAGGTCATACAACTGCTCAGGCCTTCTGAGTATTTAGACAATTGGCCTGGAAATCATAATTGGGGTGATTTCTTCTTGGAGGAGAATTTCACCATTATCAGAGTATATGGGTGTATCCACCCACCTCATATATTACCTTATCATGTGCCTCTGAGAGTTGCTGCTATGGAATTCATTTGGCAGCTGATGCTAATAGAAAATGAGCTCTTTGCACCTCATAAAAAGGGGACTATAACCCCTAGGCAGTTTAAAATTTCTAACTTTAAAATTGGCAAGAATGACATAGATGAAGTAGGTCAGTGGTTGGAGAAGTACAGAATGGGGGCTGCCCCTTATAGGTACATTGACCCAGAAGGCTTCATTGCAGGGGTCAGGAAGTTGTATACTCCTACTATCCCAAATACCAATGTCCACTATGAATGCATAAAGGAAGATGCAACAAGGAACAACTTGGATGAAGATGACATTCACATGAGAAGACTGAGAATCTAGGAGTTGCTGAAGCTGCAGACACAAATAAAGAGAAATGGATTATCCTTTGGGGGTTTTTACCCAGACCTCATGTATTTTGACAGGATTAAAGCCATGATAAATATCTACTATGTGCTAGTAGAACAATTGGATACAGTCCTTGAAAAGAAAGGTGCTCAGTCTCTTGAGCATTCAGAATCAGAATATGAGAGTGGTGATGACAGTGATTATGCACGTTCTCACATGTCTCCTCCACCACAACAAGCCTCAGGGAAAGAAATGGCTGAGATCCCACAGTTGCAAGGAACAAAAGAGCACACTATAGATCTAACAGTTGCCACTCAGACAGATGATATAGAGGAGCCTGCTGCAAAAAGACATAAATTGGAGTTAGGACAACCTTCTGTAGAAGGATAGAGTAAGAAAAAGGACAAGGCTAAGGCCTTGGTACCTGGCACCAGGTTATATGATCATAACCTGAGAAAAGCAATCAGACAAGGCAGGAAGCAAAGACCTGATCCAGAAGATGAAGTTGAGATTCCACTCAGGGCCTATGTAGATGAAAGATTGCTTAATCAGCAAAAGTTCTTAGATGATGGCAATTTTATAAAAATAGAGGAGTTTAAAGACTTCCTTAGGTGGCACAAAATAGAGAAAAAAAAATCCCAATTGACTGTGGATGGGAAGGAAACAATTACAAATGAAGCTCTAGTGGCCTTACAAAATTATGATCCTGAAAGTGAGGACATTTCCCTTGAAGATGCCAGGAAGATGGTGCCAGGAAGTGGGATCTTATTGGCTAAAGGATGGGACTTGGCTTCTGCTTTGATTATAGATCAAATCAGAAAGCAGCTTGACCTTAAAATGGTTAGTGAAGTCCAAGTAGGTGAAATAATAAAAGGATTTGGGTATAACCCAAAATCTCAGGCCTTTTCCATGTGGAGTTTAAGCCCTAAAGATCAGAAGCCCCAATTAGTGAACATTCAAGAAAACATGGTGGGAAATCAAATGGTGTGGTCAGTCCAAAATACAAGAGACTTAGAAATCTCCCAAATTATGACACACTAGGCTCAACTCAATGAGGACAAGACAAAGCAATTGTCTGAAAGGTATACCGCTCTTTTGGAAGAAACAAGTGCACTGTCTAAGGACAGAGACATGTGCCATATACAACTATACCAGAGGGATCAGATGATCAAAACATTAACAGATGAATTGGAGGCAAAGCCTGAGGTAGTGTATGTACCAGCCCAACCACCACCAATGCAGATTGAAGACAAACCTAGGTCAGAAGAGGCTGTTTAACAAAAGGTGGATGAAGAGAAAGGAAATACAATAGCTTTGAAGGTATTAAAAGGTATACTGCGACATAGAATAGAAATCTTAAAAGATAAAGCTGATGTTGTAGTCAACACTTATAATAAGTTGTCGGCCTTGCATACTAAGGTAATGAGGTAACTTGTTGTTCTCAACCCTTACTTCACAAAATGGTCTTCTAGGGAAAATTTGTTTGAGAAATTGTCATCTCTACAAGCTATAAGACCATATTTTCCTCCAATAGTCACAGAGGTTGAAGATGAGATCAAAAGGGTTAACATTTCTCTCTCTTTCTTCAAAGGATAATTGAACTAGATAGAGGTGAAGCTGAGCCTCTTTTCAAATGATTTCAATAGGTTTGTTCCTGCATTAAGAGGAGAAGATGACCAAGTGAAGGCTATAAATGCCTGGAAAAATGAATTTGACACCAAGATGCCTAATGAAGAGGCTTTTCTTTTAGGAACTGAGGTTGATATAGAAGGATTTAATAAGATATTAGATGAAGCTTTTAAAGCAGAAACAGATATCAACAAGTTCCTACTTGATGTCAAGAACATCACTAATGCTGGATGGGACAGGCAGAAGGTGCAAGTGTAGAGTACTCAGGACTTCAACTGGCCATCAGACGATGAATTAAAGGCTTGGGAAGTCATGACTACGCCAAAGAAAAAGAAGCCCGTAGTTGAAGAAGAAATTTTGGACGATGAGTAAGGTAAACACTTGGCACTGCATTGTTCATAGACAAGATGGACAGTTATTACACAAGAAAAATCTAGGTGAGCAGGAGAGCACAACTGTTTGGACTCAACATAAACATTACCAGCTACCATCTACAAATCTGATTGTAGTTGCTAGATCAGGAGAAGAAAAAGAAATATATGTTTACGCCTTTTGACTCAGTCCTTTCACCACTTCTTTTCTCTCTCTCTTTTGTCTCTCTTGTAACTTTAGGGTTAGGGTTTTGTGACTATCCAAAGCTTGTTGCATCCTTAGGGATTCCAAGATGGTCAGTAACCCTATATATATCATAAGAGTTGTAATAGTTAAAGGTCTTTGATGTTGGAACATTTTGGAGAAAGAGATAATATATCACAGAATTTAGATCTTCTGGGTTTCTATCTATCTTTTCAAGCTGTATAATCTTTCATGTACA